>MPUH01000208.1:0-82138 GCA_001970955.1 Stentor coeruleus | reverse complement strand
CTATATGGATTATTCAGTATAATCCTAATGCTCAGCACATGTTGTATCAAATATTAAATCGGCCTTCATTAACAATAGTCACCATGGCCAAATTAACTAAATAAGTTAATAAAGGCCTGTTAAATATTTGATACAGCATGTGCTGAGTATTTAAATTATAATGAACAATTTACATAGTTTACTAGAATGTTTTTGTACTGGAAAATTAATAATATAGCAATCATTGCCATTTAAATATACTATTAGCACTAGTATAAAATACTAATAAGAACTTTAAATAAAGCTTTTAAGTTTTGATAGTTACTGTAACTGTTGTAATTTAATGTCATACTATTAAAACCTGTAATTAATTAGACATTTGACTAAGTTTTAGATATAATTTTTCAACTCTTTTTTATTGAACTGATTGGATAATGAAAACTGTTGTCTTGTAGGGCTGCTTGAGTAGATTTTACAATGATCATCGGCTTAAGTTTTATATCAGATCATTAACCATATTTATTATAATATAAAAGCCCCCAAGCTTAAATATATATAATTAAACATTATTGTTTTGTAGCTAATACACACTTACTTTTTATGAATTATATGAAAGGCTAGAGATTAGACTGTAAAAAATTATAATTTTTAATAGCAAGTGAATCTGCTGAGAAGTGGATAAATTTTTTTTTTCATATGTAAAGGCAAAGAAACATCGTTTATTTAAGGAAAAGCTATGTTTTTTAATTTAAAGTTTGCAATGAGTCTTTATTGATATTAAGCAAGATATTTTTTNGTTTGCAATGAGTCTTTATTGATATTAAGCAAGATATTTTTTTGGATGGTTTTTGAAATTACTGATAACCAAAATGAATACTGATATTTTATAATAAGCTTAGTGTATTTTGAAGTAGTTTATGATTTTTATTTCTTAGTCAATGAGAAACCTGCATGATTAACTTTGATGAGAGATTATCTATTTATAAGATAATTAGCATTAAGAATGATAATATTATCTCTATTGCTAGCAGATGCAAAAATTGTAAAAAAAAGTCATTCTCAAATCCAATCCCAAATCAAAAATCAAAAATCAAAAACAAAATTTCCCAATCCAACAATCCTTCAAACTCATCATACATCAAACCTTCATCAAATTCCACATTTCCTCAATCCACACCCCAAATCAATCCTACTCAGCCATTCCTCTAAACCCCTTCAAACTTATCACCCTTCCCAATAACTTCCTAAAGAACCTAAAACTCAAGTAAAATTTCCTATACTAACTACCATTAATTATAAAAATGTTCAGAGCAGTCAAGAGGCTGAGTTCAACTCTGACCAAACTTCCCTCAAGAAGCAGTTCTTATTACATGGAAAAAATGTACGAGAGCTGGAAAAGCGACCCATCTTCCGTCCACTCATCTTGGAATGCTGTATTTTCCACAATGGGCAGTGAAGGTTTTTCTCCTGAAGTTGACATAGCTAAAGAAGGTAGAGATACACTAAGAGTTGGCATCCTTCATAGAGCTTTCCAAATCTCAGGCTATATTCTTTCAGATGTCGATCCATTAAGACTTCATTCATCACTTGATGAACATGCTGTGCCAATAAGAATCCCAGGAAGCTTAAAAGTTGAAAACTACAAATTCACACCTGAAGATATGGAAAGAGAATATAACATCGGCATTCAAATGCTTAAAGGGTTCTGTGACTTTTCACGACCACGTGGGGGTAAATGGAAGCTAAAAGATCTAATTGAACGATTAAAATCTGTGTATTGTGGGAAAATTGGCTATGAGATTACACATATCCCATTTAGAGATGAGACTAATTTTTTAAGGGATAGAATTGAATTAGAAACTCCTTATGTTTTGTCTAAAGAACGAAAATTGGATTTATTGAAAACTTTAGCTAGGTCGCATTTATTAGAGAATTTTTTCCTTAAGAAATTTACAACTCATAAAAGATTTGGATTAGAAGGACTTGAATCTGTGATTATAGCTATAGAGTCGATTATTGAACAAGCTTCTGAACATGGGGTTGATACTTTTATTATAGGTATGCCACATAGAGGTAGGCTTAATGTATTAGCGAATATATGTCAGAGTTCACTTACAGAGATGTTTGGTATGTTTATGGGAACTAATTCTAGAGTACTTGAAGAAGGAGATGTTAAGTATCATCTTGGGCATAAGACTCAAAGGACTATTAATGGGAATCCTGTGACTATTGACTTATTAGCTAATCCTTCTCATCTTGAAGCAGTTGATCCAGTAACTGTTGGTAAAACTCATGCAATGCAGTTTTATCAGAACAGTCCTAATAGGGCTATGGCTATTTTGATACATGGAGATGCTGCTTTGGCTGGACAAGGAGTGGTTTATGAAACTATTCAGATGGAGGATTTGTATGAGTATAGCACTGGTGGGGTTATACATTTGGTTGCCAATAATAATATAGGTTTTACTACTACACCAAGAGAAGCTAGGTCAAGTCTATTCCCAACTTCCATTGCAACAAGCATCCAAGCCCCGATTTTCCATGTTAATGCTGACTGCCCTGAAGAAGTTGATTTCGTCTGCCGACTTGCAGCTGATTGGAGAAAAGAGTTTAGAAAAAGTGTTTTCGTTGATCTCATCGGCTACCGGCGCCATGGACATAACGAGTTAGATGAGCCACTTTTCACAAACCCTAAAATGTACCAAATCATTGAAAAACACGAACCAGTCTTTGGGTTATACCAAAAAAAACTCATTTCTGAAGGTGTTATCACTGAAGAGGCATCTCAAGAACTTGTAAGGAAAATCATAAACGAATTTGAAGTTTCATTTAACACAGCCAAGCAATTCAACCAAGAGCTTAAAAACATAAGCTTAGCAGCTAATGAATGGTCTCCAATCAAACTTCCTCAAAGTGACCCATATTTTACAGGAGTTGAAGTTGAACGTCTTAAAGCACTTGGAACAAAAATCAATGCTTTACCTTCAGATATCCACCCACATCCTGGAATTAGTAAAATCTATAGACAACGTTTAGGGATGATAGAATCAGGTGTTGGTATTGACTGGGCTTGTGCTGAAGCTTTAGCTTGGGGATCTTTACTTACTGAAGATATCCATGTAAGAATAAGTGGTGAAGATGTTCAAAGAGGAACATTTTCTCAACGTCATGCAGTTATAAAAGATCAAAAAGTAGATTCAAAAAGCTATACTCCTCTAAGCCACTTGTCTAAAGATCAAGCAAAATTCACAGCTGTGAATTCTCATTTAAGTGAATATGGTGTACTTGGTTTTGAATATGGATACTCTTTAACAAACCCTAATGCTTTAATATTATGGGAAGCACAATTTGGAGATTTCGCTAACGGTACTCAAATCATGATTGATCAATTCATTACTCCAGGTGAAGCTAAATGGGGTCAAGAATCAGGCTTAGTACTTCTTTTACCCCATGGTTATGATGGACAAGGTGCTGAACATTCTTCAGGTAGAATCGAAAGGATGCTTGAATTATCAGGAGATGACCCTTATGACTTCCCAATTGAAAGGCTTAAAGAACGTAAACAAATTTATTATAACAATATACAAGTTGTCATGCCAACTAACCCTGCTAATTATTTCCATATGCTTAGAAGGCAGATAAGAAGAGAATTCAGAAAACCTATGTTTGTATTTTCCCCAAAAAGACTTTTAAGACATAGAGATGCTATTTCTAATATTGAAGAATTTTCTGCTGATAGAGTTTCTAGATTGTATGAAGATATGGCGACTGATTTAGTTCAAGATAATAGAGTTAGAAAAGTTATATTATGTTCTGGGCAAGTTTATTATGATCTTGCTGAAGAAAGAAGAAAAAGAAATATTAAGGATATTGCTATTTGTAGAGTTGAACAGATTGCCCCATTTCCATTTGATAAAGTGCATGCTTTAGGGGAAAAATATAATAATGCACAGTTTCAGTGGGTACAGGAGGAACCTTTGAATATGGGACCTTGGGGTTATGTTATGCCTAGGATTAATACGTCGTTGAAAGGATTGGGATTTGATAAAGTCTCGGTTGTGTCAAGAGTTCCTCATGCAGCTGCAGCTACGGGCTATGCTTCTTGGCATATTAAGCAGCTGGCTGAAATCTTAGATAAGGCTATGAACTAATTTAGTTTAAGATGGAGGAAAAATTTTTTAGGCTTTTGAATTAAGAGTTTGTATTGGATTTTAGAATTGGGTTGATTGTGGTTATTGAGGATTTTGGGTTATTTTAAAAGCGAGTTGGATGATTTTATTAGGATTTTTTGAGGGTTTATTTAATTAGAAGTAAAGAATATGTTATTTTTGAATAATAAGATTTCGATGAAAATAAATTATAGAATTTATTATTTGATATTTTTTTTATAGCTACTATAAATGGAAAAAATCCAAAAATATACTCAGACTGCGTGCAGGTTAGAAATTTCATTACTTGGAAAGACTATTGTGACTGGAAACTATTTAAATGGAAATGTTAAGATGCATCTTAATCAAACTTGTATCCCTTCTGATCTTCACCTTCTATTAAAATGCACAGAAACAGTAAAACTAAACACCAAAAGTGAGGTTGGGATTAAGAACCCTGAGTCATATAAAAGATTAATAGACACAATCAAACATCAATATCCTGCAGAACCTCAAATCAAAGAAATCAATGAAAAAAAAACTATTTATTCTATAGTTATACCTATAATATCCTTTTTCAACGAAATGAGCCCTGGGATATACGATTTTCCATTTCAAATACTTCTCACATCCTCTTTGCCAGCATCATTTATATACACAAGCCCATCCTCATACGGAGCAATAAAATACACTCTTCATTCAATAATCTTTAACAATAGTGACAAAATTACTAGTAAAATCAATCTTAACGTCCTTAGCAAAATAACTAAAACACCATATCCAATTGATATAAAATCATATCCAGTTAATATAAATTCATTATTTTGTAAATACAAAGGAATGTGTAATCTTAAACTAGAACATACTGAAGAGATTTATAATCTTTTTAAACCAGCTATTTTGAAAGTTATTGTTGAAAATAATACATTTTTTTGTATGAATTTATTGACTGTTGCTCTTTATTATGATATCAGGCTGAATATTAGAAAAACAATGCTTTCTATGCAAGATCAGCTTGTAAAATGTGTAGAATTTCCAGTTAAAGTACAAAAATTGACGACTGAGGAATGTGAGATTTCTTTAGACCTTCCTAGAATTTTTGCTAAGTTTTTGAATATTTATAGTTTGATTACGGATATGATTGAATGCAAGTTTTATTTAAAAATTGAAGGAGTTTTTACTGGGAGATTTTTGGATAAAAAAATTAGGCCGAAAATTGTCTCGGGGATTGTTATTGTACCAAGTGAAGATGTTGGAAGAGCTTTACCGGAACAGCTTAGTGGGATATTGGTAGAATCTGATAATTTTATCAATTTACAAGGAAATAGGATAGATTCTATTAGTATTAGTTAAAGTTAGTCATTAAGCTTTCCTTTAATCATTACAATTTCCCCCTAACACCAAAAATAATATCTACATTTACCTTGATAAAACCTATATCTCACAATCATACTTTCACACAGCATTTTAAACTCAATCAAATCTACTAAATCTCCTTAAACCCAAATCTTAGCATATCATCTAATTCTCCTTCAATCACTCCCAAACCACCTCCATCTCAACATCCATTCTCCTGAATCAATTTCTTCTACATTACTTCTCTTCATCATCAAAAACTCATATTCTAAAAACCACATCCGAGTCATTTCAAAATGCAAAAAAAAAATCTAGCAAATAATAAAATGGAAGCCACAGTGATATGTATAGACAATTCTGAATACGCTCGCAACGGAGACTACTCTCCAAACCGATGGGAGTCTCAGCAAGAAGCCGTAAACATGATAGCCGGGACAAAAACCAATGAAAATCCAGGCAACTCTGTAGGCGTCCTAGCAATGGCCGGCACTCGAGCTGAAGTCTTAGTTTCCCCAACAAACGACATGGCAAAAATCCTCCAAGCCATGTACGACATTAAAATCCATGGGAATATCGACTTTTACTCTTCTTTACAAATAGCCCAACTCGCTCTTAAGCATCGTCCAAACAAAGAACAGCGCCAGAGAATCATAGCTTTTGTATGTAGTCCTGTACACCACGACTCAGAAAAATTCCGTCAAATAGGTCATTCACTTAGAAGAAACAATATTGCTTTAGACATTGTATGTTTTGGTTGTATGGAAGAAATCGAAAAACTTCAAGAACTTCAAAAAAATGTTAACAATGGAGATAATTCTCATTTTATATCTGTTCCTCCTGGACTTGGACTTTTATGTGATGCATTAGTTAATACACCTGTTTTACATGGAGGATCTGGGCAAATGTTTGAAGAACATGGGGGTATTGATCCTAGCCTTGATCCAGAATTAGCCACTGCTTTAAGATTAAGTTTAGAGGAACAGAAAAAAAAACAAGAAGATGAAGGGACGAAAGTTGAAGCACCAGCTGTATCTGCAGCTGCTGAAGATGAGGAAGAAAAATTGTTACAAGAAGCTATTAGGATGTCTCTTATGTGTGATAATGAACAGAAGGTTGAAGAGAAATTAGTGGAAGGAACTGAGGATGTTAAGGAACAGGATCATTTTGAGAATGCTGATTTTTTAAAAGATATGCTCACGTCTGTTGAAGGGGTGGATATGAATGACCCAACTATACAGGAGACGTTAAAGATTTTGAAGATGGAAGGGCGGGAGGAGAAGAAAGAGGGGGAGAAGGAAGATAAGAAAGATGATGTGATGGATGAGGATAAAAAAAATAGTGATAGTTAGGTAAGATGATATGAGTTTGATGATTTTTTTTTGCTTTTGAGGTTTTATTTAGTTTTTTTTATCAGATTTGATGGGATTATTTTGTATATTATTAATGTCGGGTTTTTAGATAGTATAGTAGTTTTAGGGTTGAGAAGTTTTAATGGCTTAAGGTTGAGATGCTTGGATAAAAAATTGTTTTATGTTCAAATCTGAAATTGTATAAAATATTATAAATATTTCTTTGAGATTTTACAATTTTCAAGCAAGTCTCTGAAATAAATAATTCAAAAGTACTCATTTAGTTGTTTCTCTTATTCTCTCAAAAAGTTGTCATACTATCAAGCTTACCTTATAAAATCTATTTTAACTTCCTATCTATAATAGCACCTAACTCAAACCCCTATCTAAAATAAAATCTTCATATCAAAACCTCCATATATGCCATAATACCAAAAATTTAAGCAATCTTCAATACAAAGATACACTAGAAATATGAGTATCGAAGAAGAACTAAGCGATATCCAAAAGTCTATCACTACAGAATCATCCCAGCTTCGTCTACAACAGATCCTCACCGATAAAATCCTCACAAACGAACTTCAGTCAATCCAAACTCACGAACTTCTCCAAAGTATATCATCTCAATTGGCTAAATCCTTATTAGAATCCAAACTATATCATATGATCAAGAATTCTAAAATTCAAACTGAACTTGAAGGGAATTTCTCTATATCCAAAAGTATCTTAGACTTAGATGGGAATTTTATATGGCATGATAAAGCTACAGAAAGATTTTTCAGGACTTTTGAATGCAAACTTTTAGGATCTTCGTTTTTTTCATTAATAAACACGAATAGTCTTAAGTATTTGTATTCAAAATACACTCAGGAAATATTAAAAAAACATAAAAGAATTATTATAAGTTATATNCCTAACACCCTAACACCCTAACACCCTAACACCCTAACACCCTAACACCCTAACACCCAGAATTTTTCTACANCTTAAGTATTTGTATTCAAAATACACTCAGGAAATATTAAAAAAACATAAAAGAATTATTATAAGTTATATACTTATAGATGGATATGAATTAACAAGTAGATGCACTTTGGTAAACTATTCACCTAATCAAGGGATTTATAAAAAAGGGGTTTTTATTGAAACTAGGTATGCTAGGCATAAGGTTATGAAATGGAATTCAAGTCTTTCTGTTTCACCTATTATGGAATATTCGGATAATAATTTACTTTTCACTCCTTTACAAATCACCCCAAGCTCGTTTGTCCAAAATCATGATGTTTGTGTTATGGATCTTGAAAACTTGAGAATTACACCTTTTTTGAAAGCGGAATCACCTTATAAGAGAAGGAAAATTGAGGAATGCGTTATTTCTGATTTTTAATGTTTTATAATTTTAAGTTATGATAGAAATTTTATGGTTATGATTTGAATGGAGGATTAGATGATGGAAAATCTTAGGAGGATTAGATGATTTCATTGGAGTTTTTTGAATTAGAGTTTAAATGACGCTTTAGTGAATTGATTTTATATAGGATATTATTAGGGTACAACCTACAAATATTTTTAATCATCTTTTCATATCTAAAGAAACTATGAAAAAAATAAAACTCGTGAAGTCATTTAAGAATTCGACCTAAATACTCTCATTGCTTCCAAGAAATTTGCCAAAAGTTGTCCCTTATTTTTCCTCTGCCATATCAAGTTGTTATAAGAAAAATTCTGATTGAGTTCACTAAATTATTGATTTTTTTTAGTTGCACAGGTAATCTAAATACATAAAAACATTATCTCAATTATTATCTTACTTAAAAAAATCTTTCATATCTACAAAAATAAATAACCAAGCTTATTCCATACCAGAAATCCAATTTTATCATAAAATATTTTTCAATCCTAAACTTTTCAAAAAAACTCATATGCCTAAATTCACAAACCTCAATCAACCTTTTTAAAAATCCCTTTTTGATATTCCGTTAAAAATAAAACTAAAACTAATAATAATAATGTCTTCCGTTAATGCATACCCTGAGAATTCAAGTACAGTAAAGGTTGCTAACTTATATAAAAAGCTTGGAATCGCTAATAACATAGCCTTAAAGCCCCCAATCCCAAAAGATCAAACAACAGTTCCTAAAAAACCCCCAAGGCGACAAACATTATTCATTCCCCAGTTACCCATAATGCCAGAAGTATGCAAAAATTTCCAAAGACTTAATACCCTCCGTCCAGTAGCCACGAAAAGAAGTAGTTCTTTTCTTCGTCCTGAAGATTTTCCTGAAATTAAACCTTCACCTGTAACGAGAAATCTCACACCTAAGTGTAGGTTCATTTCCAATTGGATACAAAAAAATATCGACAAAGATAGTGAGAATGGTAGTTGTGACGAAAATGATTCATTTGCATAAAAAATTACTAAAATAATTAAAAAAATCAATTAAACAGCTTATCAATAACAGTTTTGCCTATTTTTTTTATAAGTTTTTTTGCTATATTTGAAGATGGTTCAGGGATTTCGCTGTTGTGAAGTAGTTGTGGGGATTGTGAGGATTTTTCTTTTATGAAATTAGGTCTGATGCTGGTTGGAGATAAGGGTTGTGGTTCTTTGAAATTTGGGATTGGGTAGAAGGAACTCTCGGTTGGGAGTTTTATAGCGTTTTCTTGGGAGAATTTTGATTCTTCTAGTGGTGTACTGGAGAGGTGGGAGAATGAAAGAGAGAAATCTGCTTCTTTTATGGGGTTTTGAGATTTTTTGCTTGGACTATCAAGAGAATTGCTTAAAAACACGAATTCATCTGTAAAAGTATTGTTTGAACTTTCTTGAATCTTATCATTAGGGAAATCTTGAAAAAACTCTAAATCAGTCATTGGTTTATTTTGGATTGTGTAGTTTTGCATATAGAGGATTTGCCCTGGTTTTTGATAAGTTTTTGTACTTTCAAGCATTTCTTTGTTTATAAAACCTTCTGATATATAAACAGGGCTTGCTTTTTCTAAATCAAAGTTTTTATCTGTAATTTGATTTTCTTCATTATAGCTTTGGCTTGAAATGAATAAATTAGGGTTTTTAATGTTGAAAGTTAATTCTAACATAAAATCATTAGGACTTTCTTGATAAGTCATTGTATCAGGGTTGCTTTCAAGGTGTTGATAAGGGTTTGATGATTTTTGAATAATAATTTCATTGTAATTTGTGTTTGTATGAAAAGAGTCAATTGGATTTTGGGGTTTGTGAATAGAATTAGAAAATTGATAAGGTTCAAAGTCTTCAATTGATGTGATTTTGTTTTCTTCTTGATGAATATTTTCTTTGTTTTCTATTATTGGTATTGGCTCTAGGGCATTTTCATTTGAAATTTTATTTTCATCAGATCTAAGTAAATTACTTATATTAAAACTTCCTTCAGATCTAGCTTTAGAAAATGCGCTAAAATATCCTTTAGGGCACATCTCTGAAAAATATGCTTCAAACATTAGAAAATTAGTTTCTTTTATTTGGTAAGGTTTTCTTCCTTTTTGACGATTTGCTAAATAGCAGAAATATTCAGGAAAATAATCTGCCTCCACACAAGAAAATATAGCATCAATCCACTCATCAAAATACTCTATAAATAATCCTGAACTTACACATATTGATTTTTTCTCAGCATAAATGGTTTTATAATTAGTATCTTTATTGCACACTATCGCTACAAGCTCATATTTCTGAGACTTTCTAAACGAATTAGAAAAAAACATAAGCAAATCGTTTAAAAATTTTGCCAAACCACAAACTCTCTTATATCCCTCTAGTATTTCTAAACCCTCACTTTCTATCATAAAAAACACCCACGAACTAAACTCTATGCTTTGACCCCTCACAAAATCCGAAAGGGAAAAGTATTCTGATACAACCTTAGCCGAAACATTTATCTCATAGTTCTCTAACCTAAACTCAGTATTTTCTCTCTCACTATAAAAATAATTAAAAAATGTTTTAGGTATTGATTCACATTCAAATCCTTTACAAAACTCAACAACAAGTTCATTGAAATTTTTCCTTTTATTCTTAGTAACAACTCTAAACAATTTTTCCGGGAGTAAAGCTAGAACTTTTTCTGGGTATGTTATATTATCAACAAGTGCCTTTAATAAATACAAAACACAACATCCCTTTGAATATCTAATCCTAAAATCAAAGTTTTGAAGATTTGTAGGAATTTCCATAATATTTATAAACAAAATTACAAACATAAACAATAATAGATATACTATTACTCATCAACCCAGCATATTCTTTTCCCATCATTCCATTGTCCTTTTTTTTTTATCCCATCAGCATAAGTCATTATTCCAATACCATGTTGTTTACCTCCTCTCCATCCACCATTATATGATTTCCCATCAGCCCAAGAATAAACACCTTTTCCATGTTTATGATCATTTTGATACTCCCCTTCATATTTCCTCCCATCTTTCCAAGTATAAACCCCATATCCATGCATAGCCCCATTTTTCCATTCACCATTATATTCTCGACCATCAGGCCATCTATATATTCCTTTTCCATTAATCCTATTATCAACCCACATCCCAGAATAACTTGATAAATCTTTCCATAAATATGTTCCAAAACCATGTTTTATTCCATCTACATAATACCCTTCATATGTACTATTGTCTATCCATATTTCTTTTCCATAACCTTGTTGTACATCATCTTTCCATTCTCCTTCATATATCGCACCATTTGCTTGTACATATTTTCCTTTACCATTTGCTTTATCATCTTTCCATTCACCTTCATAAACATCCCCATCAACATGCCAGAATTTGCCAATACCATGAGCTTTGTTATCTTTCCATTGACCTTCATAACGAGCACCATCAGGCCATGTTTGAGTACCATGACCATCTCTATTTGTCCCACGCCATTGTCCAACATAAACTGCACCACTTTTATATGTATAAGCGGGTCTTTCTTCACGTTCAGAAGTGTAGCTACTGGTTTTTGTATTCCTTAAATCATCAAATGTGAAATAATTCACTGTTGACTTTTTCTTATTTTTTAAAAAACGCACACGCTTTCGAGCTTTATAACCTCTCCATACAGATTGTATTTTAATAACTTTTTTTAAATGATATTGAACTTGATCGTTTGTTGGTAAAGGGAAGTCAGAGATTTGCTGTTGATTTTTATTAGAGCTAGGCAAATTGAATTCTACTTCAAAGTGAAGTTCTGTTTCTTTTCCTGTGCATGCGCATCCTGAACAATTAACTCCCATATATTATATGTTAGATTTATATAATATTTCTTAAGCTTAAATGAGTAATTCTGTTGATCAATTACAAGAAAAAAATATTGAAATAGAAAAGACTATTGAAGGGCTTAATACTGCATGCTCAGGATGTAAAAAATAATCAGATGGGAAAATAAAAGAATTAGCTAGAGAATGTATTGTGAACCTAGCAAATTCAACTTCAGATATAGTAGAAATAAGAAATTTCAAATATATCAGTAATGATAGCTGGGGTCAAATTAACCAAAAGCTCAAAGATATTAATAAAACTCTCGAGTCGGTAAGTGTAAGATGTATATAGATGGGAAATAGTGATCGGCTTACTCAGGAATTTCACTGGAAGCAAGATCAACTGGCCCGTATTACAAGTTTTATAGAAGCTAAGAAATTAAGCCTTTTAGATGATTATCGAGCAAGCTTAAAATCTCTTAAATAACCAATTAAGGTATACTTAAGATGAACTTTAAACTCTTTCCATAAATTACTTATGATATCATTAAATAATGCAAAGGACTATATTGCCACAAATCTCTTTTCTCCGGATAATCCTAAATTCAAAAGTGGAATCCAAGAGAACAGCTAAATTTTATTAAAGAATTTGGCAAAACTCCAATTGATAATATTCATTTATCTGAAATTCTAGAAGGGATGAGCAAATGAAAACTGTGTGAAACTTCAAGAGTAGATGATAAAGGACTCAAACTTAGAGGTTATTCACTAAGTGAATTGATTTATCAATAAAAAAACCAAATATATTTTTCTAAAAACTTTCTTATAACATATATAAATACTATTATCTGCATTTTTATGCATATATAATTATCTATTTTTTAGTTCTTTTATTTGAAGGCTTGACTTCTTTAGTCACCTTTAAGTTTTTCTTTGCATCCATTTTCTTAGCTTGAGCTTCAAGTTCATCCCATTCAAGTCCAGAATCATCTTCACTATCAAAATCAGCTTCAGACTCATCATCATTTTCCTCTTCACTTTCATCACTATATTCACTTTCATCATCTACCTCATCAGACCCAACATCTTCTTCATTAAACTCAGAATCCTCCTCTAATTCATCATCACTTTGTCCAGATTCCCCTTCATCTTCACTTTCTTGTAAGAAATCCCATCCTCCTTCTTCAATAAACCCTTGTAAATCCCTAGTGATTTCTTTCATAACATTTCCCCAATTCAAAGGATTTAAACTTTCTGAATATACAATATCAATATCATTAAGCCAATCTTTTATTGATTCTAAAAACTCAGCTGGGATTGTGCAGATTCTAATTGGTGTAATAGAATAATCTTTAAAAATAAGGACTAAGTCAAAGTTCTTAAGAGTAAACTGGACTCGTTCAAAATGTGCAACTTCTATATCACTTAAACTTATAACAAAAAATGGTTGTTCTATAAGGCTGATAAGACAATTTACTGATGGCATAATAAAAACATTAGATCTATAAGGTACACCATGAAAGCCTAATTCACGATATGGGATATCAAAATCGACAGTTTCTCCTGATATAGATTGAACAGATTCAACGAAGTTTTTAAATTCTTTATTGAGTTTTTCTTTGAATTTCCTTTCACGTTGTTCTGCTTGAATTTCATCTAAATCCATTCCAGCTCTTCTTCGCATGTCTAAATCATCACTTTGTATCCCAGCTTCAGTGTAAAATTGAACGTCGATTGTTTTTTTAGATCCAACCATTATGGAGTTTCTTAATCTGAAGTGAATTAAAACTATAAGTTCGTTTTCGACTGGTTGGAAGACTGCGTGTTTTATGTTTGAGTATATGATATCAACTTTATCTCCTTTGTTTGATGTAAATCTTATACCGTTTTGATGACCTTCAAGGGATCCTTGGGTTTTTTTACCTGAAATATTTGGCCTTACTGTCACATCTTGGAGACTTGGTCTTTTACCTTTGATCATTATTAACTTTTCTTGGTCGATTAGTGTACCTTTTTCCTTTTCTTCAACTTCCATAGCTTTGACTTTTTTGATAAGTTCTTTTAAGGTCTTAAAGGAATTGTTTAGGTTCCTTGGGTTGCTGCTACGGAAGGTAAGTTCTTTTATATAAAAATTATTTGGTTCTTTAAGTTCGGGGAGGATGTATTTAGAATCTTTGATTATCCCAACACCTGGATGCAAGAAGTTAATTCTCAAATAAAAATGTTTACCTTCTTCATTTTTACTAACATTTTTTATTGTCGAGACATGGAACGGGACAATCTGTCCTTGTATCGGAAGAAGTACACTTTCATGTCTAGTATCAACATAAATCTGATTTTTCCTAGCAGCTTCAGGGAAATTTTCTCTTGAAGAATAAGCAACAACCTCACAAAGAGATTTTTGTTGTGTTGTTCCCCTTCTATTATCCGCATCATATCCTGAAAATCTTCTCTTAAGTTCCTCTTGTTTTTCTTGTCGTAATTCAACTTGTCTTTCCTTTCTTTTCTTATCTTTTTCCAACTGTTCTGAATTAACTTGATGTCTAAGCCTTGAACTTCTCACAACTCCTCTATTTTCAAGTTCAGTAATATCAATTTTTTGAGGTGGTTTTTCTTCATCTTCTAAACTATAGCTGATATCTTGGAACTCTTTAACTGTTTCAGTTAAAAGCTTACAATTTCCGATTTCCTGAATAAAATAACTGTCATAAATTGCAATGCTTATCGGTGAACGTTGTGATTTAAACCCATCAGTAACTGGAAACCCTGATAAAGTTAAAGCTATTGTATATACCTCTCCTGGAATTGTCATATCTTTCGATGAGTCTTCAATAGATTTTCCTTTGGACCCATATCCCAGATTTGCAGGTAGGCACTTAGCCAGTTCATGATCTTTATTTTCAGCCACAGATCTAAGTTTCGAACAAAACGTCGATAGTGGAGTACCTTTTTGCAAAGCTGATGCAGATTGACTTAGATCGTATAAAAAATTATATGCTTTTTTTACGTCATCTGTTGGGTTGATAATAATGGTGCGGACGCAGTGGACCTCACATGAGTCAACTGAAACTCGAATAGATATAAACACAAGATCACCACTTAGAATCAAACTATCATTTGGTTTTCTGAATAACATTTACTTCGCGTCAAAATTCCCGCCACTTTGCACTTGTGCTGAGAGAAAAGCGCAACTCGAAGGAACATAGCCAAGTTTACGAACTGCAGCTCCAAAAGCAGATTCGATTTCTTTAGCTACAGCTTCATGAGATTCTTTTAACTCTTCATCTATAATAGTCTCTACTTTTTCTATGGCCACGACAAAGAGCTTTTCCATGAGCTTGCCTGCTTTTTCCGCGCTCTCCATTTTTTATAAGCAAAACCTTAAAGGTAATGATTCAAGTAGTTTTTATAGTAGAAAGGATGTAAAAGTGAGTTAAAAAAGTAAAATAAGATTTTGTATATAAAATTATTATGAATGGTGGGGAAAATTATGGGGAAAAAATAGGAGATANAATGGTGGGGAAAATTATGGGGAAAAAATAGGAGATAAGGGATTTTGGGTATAAAGAATAGGTAACTAATTTATGATTATCGTACTTGATGTTGTCCTGATGCTTCATCCCATGCTTTGTGATCTTCAGGCATTGGTTTGGATTCATAAACAGCTATTATGGCAGTACGTTTATAGTTTGAACTTTCTCCTTTGATACCGATATAAGAGAGTTCTATATAATCAGCTCCAGTACTACGAGGGAAATGAAGGTATAAAGAGTTGGTGTTTGTAAATTTAGATACTCGAGTTGGGTATTCTATGTCACCATAAGGGTTTTCGAGAATATCAAAAGTTTGGACTGGGGTCATTGTCGCCACGTTAGAGAAGTCTAAATGGTCATGGTTCTTAAAAATACGCATTTCTGGTGGTGTAGAACCATTTCCTCCACCTATAACACAAATTGATAAAACTTTCACGGGGCAGGTAAAGGGAATGTATAATAAAAGCTCAGGATCTCCTTCATAACTTTGTAACACTATATCACTTTCTAGTTTGTTTTCTTGGATTTTAAACACATTCCGACCTGATTTCGGGTATCTTTCATTAAGGCAGGTGACTGCATCTAAGTAAATTGAACTCAACAAGTCATTACCTGTCGGGTCTATATCAGTAGCTGTTGTATGGCATTCACATAAACCAGGACCATGACTCATTATTATAAACTATCAATTTAATTACAATATTTTACATAGAACTAAAAGTTTTGAATAAGTTTTTTGTTAGTTCAACTAAACGAGGTTCAATAAAAAGAGGTTCAACAATTTCTTGGACTTCAAAGACTGGGGTTACTGTAGAAACTCGTTTACTGCTTATGCTTATTCTTTGAGGGCTTTTAAAACTTAAGATTTCTTCTATTGTTATACGTTCAGAAGGTGTTGGGTGGACCATTCGCTTCATTAAACGGGTAAGTTCTTTACTTAATTTTGGGAGTTTTGGAAGTTCACCTCGACGTAATGAATGCCATTGATCGCCACATTCTGGCATGACTACACCTGTTGCTGCTTCAAATAAAACTAAACCTAAGCTATAAACATCTGATGCTGGGCTACAAATGCCTTGAAGAACTTCTGGAGCTGCATAAGCTATATCACCTTCGTTTATTACTTCAGAAAAATTGTCAATCATGTGCCCGAAATCACCTATTTTGAATGTATTTCCTATTATGAAAAGATTTGAAGGCTTTATATCGAGGTGTATGTATTGATAACTGTGAATAAGTTCCAAACCTTTACTAACTTGAAACACCAACTGCCACAATAAAGATTCCTCTAAAATAAAAACACTAGCCAAATAGCTTCTCAGCGTTGTATCACACAATTCAGTTCTAATATAAAAAAATCCTTCCTCTTCCCAAGCATCATAATATTTCACAATATGTTCTTCAGCTCCTGTATCCCCAGAGCACACAATAGCTAATTTCTTAATCTCATTCATATTATTCTCTCTATCTCTAACCCCAGTACATGGTTTCTTTAATTTTTTAATTGCATAAAAGTGATTATCTTTCAAATATCTTCCTTTATATACAATAGCAAAAACCCCTTCTCCAATAACTTCAATATTATCAAATTCATCTTCTAATGTAACATTCTGACTAAAATTCAAATTCCTTGTTTTTATTATATGTTTATGACTAGTAGTATAATATCTAGCTTTTGATCTAAGTGGTGATGCAGGATATGAATATTCTTCAGGTATTTTTTCAGTCTTCAATCTAAATCCTACAATATTATTGCTTTGAGAAGGTGGTGTAGTACACGAATACAACGCGCTCATTTTTATTTACACTATGATGAATTTAATAATCTATCGACAACTTGTATATTTTCTTTAACTTGTTGATCAGAAATATGGAGTTTTATCCATTTAGCTCCAAGTTCTTGGGCATAATCAAAGTCTCGTTCTTTATTGAGTCTAGTTTGTTCTTTACGTGAAGATTCTTTAAGTACTCCGACGTAATCTTTATAGCTTTCTCGATCTTGTATTTTTTCATTTTTAAGTTGTTGACGCTTGGTTTCAAGTGTATCTTGAATATGTTTATGCCTGGTTTTTTCTCTGAGTAAATCATCAGATTCTTGTTTTCTAGTTTCGATTTCTAGTTTAAGTTTAGCTTCTTTGGCTGCTTGGAACTCTTCTTCTTTACGTTTGCGTTCTTGGATTCTCGCATATTTTTCCTGGTTTTTTCTAAATGCTTTAAACCCAAGATCTTGTTTTATACTAAAAGACATATGTTCTTTTATCTCGTTTTGGCTTTGAAAGTCTATCGACTGTTTAGCTTTTCTCCAATCATCGCGCATAAGCTTGCTTTCTATAAAACTTGAGGTATTCAATTGGCTTTCAAGACGTGAAATTTCTTCTCGGCAAGCACGGACATCAAATTTCGCTATTGGGATTGAGGAAGGTGAGAATTTGTCTTTATTAAGAACTGGCTTTGAGAACATATTGGATGAGTTTAAAGAAAAGTCAATTATTTGGCTTACTGAACAGGGACGTGTTACTCGATAAGGTGTTGGGGTTATGTTTTGTCGGGGTTTTGATGAGGTTTTAGGTTGAAGAACATCTTTGGCTTTCATAGGTGTTGTTGAACTTTTTAGTGAACTTGTATTAAGCTTGTTGGGTGTGTTGCATGATCTGGTTTTTTGATGCATTTTTTAACGGTTTATATGTTTGATTTATCATTAAAAAAGGGAAATTGAAGATTTGGTTGTTGGGAATAAATCGGGTTTTATTGTTGTGTGGTATTGGAAAAAGTGCTAGTTTTATTGGTTATGTGAGGAAATTATGAGATGTGTGGATTTTTAATGGCTTTTTTAAGATTTTATTGGTATTTGTAGAATTTTATGTTTGTGTGTGATGCTTTTATTGGATTAGGGTTTAGGATAGGTTTATTTAATAAACTATTAGAAATATGATTGTTTTTATTACTCTGGCAAGTTGTTCTTGCTTGTTTCTTGAAAGTTTTTCTTTGGTTTCTGAATATTCCACAGTTTTATCTGGTGGAATCTTAGAATATAAAATTTTCATCTCATCGTTTCTAAACATACCATAAACTTAAAATTATGAAAATATATTTTTTTAAGAATATTATATATGCTTTTTTAACTTGCTAAAATATTTTACTTGATAAGTTCAGAAGATTTAAATATTTTTTTGTACAAACAACTTTTGATAAGGATGTTTAAACAAATTTTTCATTTAAAACTTTCTAACTACAATTTAATTTTCATTACTTTAAATAAAGTTAATGATATATAATTAAAACCATTCTAATTCCTTTTATATCAATATTCTTTAATCTATGTTAATTATTTTTCCAATTTTTTAAATATTTCCATTAACTCAATTTGATTCTTATTTAAAATTTCCAACTTAGCCATGATTTTTAAAAGCATACTTAAAATATCTAACTATTTAGTTGTATCCTAATTATTACCTTCAATCTTTTTCCATTGTTCAAGTTTTTCTTTCATGCTATTTATATTACTGTCAATATTTTCAACAAGTTTATCAATATGCGGACTCATAATCATCTGTGCGCTTTGCCACAAAGGCCTAATAACATATGTTAAAAATCCAATCTCATTTCCATAATAAACATTAGGTTTTTCCAGATCTTTCATAAAAGGTGTTGGGGGAATTTTCGTTTCAATCTCTTCTTTATACTGCACAGAAAACTCCTGACAAACTAATGCCGACCATACTTCATACATTTCATAAGGTTTGCATGGGTGAAAAAGGTCTCCACAATGTATAATCAAATCCGCAAGTTTATTTGCATCATTTTCAAGTGTCCCAAAAGGTTTTTCACCAAGTTCTTTAAACCTAACCGTTATTTCATCGATCATATGTAAATGTTTTGCCATATCTGTAGCAAGTATAGCTGATATAATCATTTTTCTTATTGCCATATAATTTTCTCTACTAAAGTTTGAGAAAATATCACAACCATTTTCATTAAGTGTAAAGAATGTTACTGCTGCATGATGTCGCTCAAGAACACTTTTATCATGATAAGTGTTAGCTATATGAGAACGACTGTTTACTTCAAACATGTTTGATTTTCCTCTATGATCAACATCATGACATATTGCTGATATAAGTAAGGCTAGAATTTGCATACTTGAGAAATAGCTCCCACTTGGAGTGCAGGAAAGTAGTAAATAAACTCCATGCATAACGTTAAAGCAATGATTGAAATTATGGAAAGGATTAGTCCAATAATTACACTTTTCCTTAATCCTTGATAAAAAGCTATAAAGGTAATTCTCGTTGATTTGATAATGATTAATAAGATCAAAATCAGAGAGCATAGAAAAAATATAATCAAATTGATTTTCTATTTCAAAAACATTTAACTCCCAGTCTCTTAAAATTTCTAAGGATATAACCTTTGAAGGTTGTCTAATAATAATTGATACCATTTCTCCTTTTGGACTAATTGGGATAGTTAATTCATTTGGGATACCTAATAAAGATACAACATTTTTAATATTTTTATCATTGGTTTCAATAAGAATAGATTTTCTTAACCTCCCTATTTGCAATGTGCTGACAACTTCTTCAATTTTGCTTTTTATTTCTTCATTTTCAATAAGTGATTTTATATTTATAAGTTCTTGAATTGTTCTTTTTAGTTTTGTTTCTGTTTTTATAGGACTAACTAAAGGTTTGTCTCCTTGTCTAACATTTTTTAATTCTCGATACAAATTTTTTATTGTAGAAAAATCTTCGATAACCAATATAATACCAGAAAGGCAATCCGGTGAAAAGTAATTCAAATGAGCAATTCTATAATTAATTTCTTTTATTTCATCTTCATTTGAAAAACTGTGAATTTTTTGTAAAGTTTTTTTTATATTTGTATCTGGGTTTTGGATAACAGATTCAAAGTCGTTTAGTAAAACAGGGTTTATATGCATCCATTCATGATATTTCATTGATACTAATTCATCATAGCATACACCTATTATTCCTTCAGGAGGTTTACTACAAAAAACGAGCTTTGTCTTTTCATTAAATACAAATATATATTTTTCAATATAACTTGTTACAGCAAGCAGCCTATATCTTTCTTCTAAAGTTTTTTGCATTGACATTATTATCTCAAACATTACACATACAGTTTCAACAAACTTCTCCATGCTAACTTTATCGTTTTCACTAAACCCTCCAGTCCTTTTGTTGATAACTTGAATTATTCCAAATTTCTTCCCATTATATTCTAATGGAACACAAAGCAAACTTATAGTTTTATAAGCTGTTAGTTTATCTATGCTTGGATCAAATCTTTTATCACTGTATGCATCCGCTAATATTTCGCTTTTTCCTTTAGTAAATACATCATAAGCGATACTTGTCCCTCCTTCTAATTCATAATTTGGGGGTATTTCTAAGTCTGCACCTTGCTCAGGTACTATTAGTTTCCCACCAATATACTCAAAAATAATTGCTCTTTCGCTATCTGAAATACTTTTAGCTGCATTGTGCAAAGCTAAGAAAAATGCTGTGGGATTAAATTTAAAAGCTATAATTTTAAGATAATGCAAAAGTTGCTCTATAGTATCATTATATTCTTCACTTTGTGAAAGGGCAATACCAAGATGCTTACAGAATTTCAAAATAAGATTTTCAATTATGCTACTGTCATTTATAAATCGCTTTCCAAGAGTAGAGGAGTTATTACTAACTTTTAAATATCCTCTAATATTTTTATAATTGAAAGGTATATAAAGAGTAAACAAATTGTTGCTGTTACTTTTTTGCATAACTTTCATCTCAGAAACTCTTTTGATTTTATCTAAAATTGACTGTTTAAAAGGAACTAAAGCACTTCCTGTTGAACTGTATTTGATGATGTCATTATTTTTTTCGAAAAGAATATAAGCTCTACTGCAGTTCATGCATGCTGCTATAATACTCATAGCATTTTTTATTGTAATATCTAATTCTGGCTTGCTAGAGAGCACAAGAATAGATTTTTTACATATGATTATATTGCCTATAGAAGATTGAGCGACTTCTATAATAATTTTTGACCATTGTTGAAGTAAATAAAGGTTATGGTTACGCTCACTAATGCTTTCCCAGAGTTTTGGCTCATTATTAACATATGAAAGGCCTAATATAGTGCTGAGTGTTTGAAGATTTTGAATATCAAGTTCTTTAATAATTCCATTAAAATCTGAAAGATGCAAAAGCCCAATAGCAGAATTGTTTAAATTAAGTATAGGAACATATAGGTTTAATGATGAAAAGAAACTTGAACCTAATAAAACAAAAGCTTGTTCAGGTATTGATCTTAATGGCCCATTCTGTATTATATCTGAGGTAAAGAAATAAGTTTTTTCATATAGAGTTTTTTTCATGATCTCATCAGCTTCAATAACTTCTTCTGTTACTTTATTGACTAATCTATAATTATAATCATAGATAAGATAAAAAACTGCTTTTTTGCATCCTCCAACTTGTGCGGCATAATTTAGTAATTCAATAGGATTTTTTATATTTTTAAAAGTTTCAAATGCTTTAGTAATGCCTGCGAACTTTGCACTAGGATTGCAAATAATATCTATTAGATTATTCAAAAATGGATTTATATTTAGATTGCTTTTTTCTTTAAATACTGTTAAATTCTCAGGCCTATAATTAAGTTCTCTAAAGGTGGTTCTAGGACTTGAACTAATTGATAATTCCATCTTGTTTGTCGGATCAAAAGTATCACCTCCTTCAAAAGTGTTTTGTGAAATACTAACTAAAATTTTAGAAACACATTCAGAGTACTTTGTAATCAAATCAATTTCTTTCTTCTTAAAATTCTCATCTCTTCTAATACACAGTAATACTCCAATAACAGGATTTTCAAAAACTTGCGATAAAAGTGGAATGGATAAAACAAACTTGTTTTTAAAAATATCCCCATCTGATATCTTATTACTATCTTCAGATGGTAGCATAACAATTTGCCTTTTTAAGCAAGTGTATCCTATTAGACTCTTAGAAGAGTATGGGAAAAATAAACTGCTTGAGGAACTTGAATTTGTTGTCCATAATCTGTTAAAGTTTTGATCTAGCACGTAAATACTGCAAGAATTAGCACTTATTAGTTCTACAGCTTTTTCTTTGATTTTATTAAATAATGCGTAAAAGTTGTAGTATTCAACATCGCTAAGAGAAAATGAGATCATTTTTTTTATTTGCTTATTGCTTAGGGTGCTTCCTATTTTTATTTTAAAGTCAAAGGCTTCTAGTTTTTCTTTGATTTTTAAGCAGATTTTTTCATCGTTGCTTGAGAAATGCGATGCTTCTCTTAGAAGGCAGATAGCATATTGTTTTGCTGATATTGGATAAATAGGGATAATCAAGCATCCAGTATATGAAAAGTTAATATTTGCATTAACAAGAGGTTCGATGCTGATATCCTGCACATTGAGGAGCTTTTGCTTAATCATCACTGTAAACTGCATTAAATTGATAATTGCATCAAACTGTGTTTCCTTTCCATAACTTTGCACAATTTCTGCTTGGTTATCAAAGCATACAGCAATTCCAATACTCTGACAATTAACTAATTTCGAAATCGCTTTCAAAATATTTTTATCAATATTAGGCTTTGATTCTAAAAGCTCTATCAGCTTATAAAAATCCTTGTATTGATTAAAAATTTGATGAGAAGATTCCCATAGAGAATCTTCATTTCTTTTAAGCATTTCGATATGAGACACTTGCTTTTTAAGATGTGAATATGTCTTGTAAGATTTTAGGATTTCTATGAAAAGTTTGCTTGTTGATGAAACAATTTGAATATCATTTTCTGTGAAAAAACTCAAGCATTTATTATCATCTAATTTGTTATAAAGCTGAATGCATCCATGAACATTCGAGTTCTTATCCTATATGAATTTTACAATTAATGGCATTGCTAAAATACTTGAAAGCTTGACTTCATTAATAATAAATCCAGGCATACTGCAGGTTTTTGTTTTAAATCCGTTGAGTAATAGGGATGTATGTGGATTATTAATAGTTACTGGCTCTCTTATTGAAAACACATATGCAGGTAGGTTATCTGTTTTATCCAATTCATACATGGTTAAATCATGACAGCTTCCTTGAAGTTTTAGTTTACCTTTTTTTTCTAAGTAAATCTCAATCCAATCAGCTCCTATGGCTCGTTTTAAAAGGTCAACGATTGACTGAACTAAATTTTGCTTGCTTGAAGACTCAGGATTGACAATTGAATTTAAGTAATCTAAAATTTCGATTATTGGTAGTTTCATATTTTGAGGCTGAGAATTCGATCTTAGATTAGTACAAGTGCCAGCTCTATTGACTGTTCTCCCTTGAGTTCTCTTGAACATTGAAGCATTGTCAGACATTTTATTAGATATTTGAATGATAGTAATAAGCTTATTTAGTTACCTCAAACATAATGCTTAAATAAAATTATTTCTGGTCGTATATATTATAAGATTATGCTGACTTAGATTATATCTTAGCTGATGAAATCATGATTATTTAGCAATTTATTTGTATTCCTGCCTTAAAAAATTACCTTTCATAGATTTTTTTGGCATAAAAAAACAATTATTTAAACTAAAAGTAATTTTTTTTATTAGAATTACTCCTCTCAGCCATGATAAGAGTTGCAAATGAATCACAGGCTGATTTATGATTGATATTTTCCTCTGATGCATTCGAAATTAATTGAATATCATATAGTTTAAGAGAAACTCACTAATAAATCCTACTTAACTATAGTTAAAATTTTCAAGGTATAATATTTATAATATATTTAGGTATAATTATTCATTTTGAATTTGTTTAGCCTTATTCTTATTATCCTGCAAGGAAATTTAGATTATTAAAAATCTAAAGCTTTATTTATTAATAAATCATTTGCTAAAGTGCATACTTTCTTTAAATTTTAGATTTTTTTAATCATATAAATTAGCCTAGATTTTGTATTAAAATCATTATATGTTTGATTTAACATAGCACAAAGTATTATAAAATGCAGTACACTTAAAATTTATTAATCAACCTTATCGATATAAATAATTTTTTATGTTAATAACTCAAAAAATATGCATATAAATATACAAACTTGAAGCTGCATAATTTAACAAAAAAATCAAAGCCTGAAACCAAAACAAGAACCTACTAAGATTGCCCTTTTACTCTTTCAGTCTAAATTCTATTTACTTTTCAATAAAATGTATTAACTTTAAATTTTTATCTAACATTATAACCCTATAACCTTTAATTCTTTGATTTCTTCCAAAACTCAACAAACCCTTAAATTCTCAAATTTTCTATCCACACCACCACACATACCCACCTAGTATAAAATATTCATCAATTAAATCCATTCCTCTACAATAATCCACACTAAATCCAACATATTTTCTTTTAAACATCATACCCATCCTTTATCTCCCTCTCCATCTTCCTCCCTTATTTAATTAACCAACTCTAAAAAATCCCAAGCAGTTATAAATGGAACGAGAAGAATACAATCCAGCAGCTAAAGAACTAGACTCAAGAATAAAAGAAGCTTGTTCCTGGATCGAAGATCTTTTAAAACGAGATAAAACTATAGACCGTCAAGACACTGCAGCGGCAGTAATTCAATGTATGGAGTCTATGAGAGGGGCAATGGATAAGGTCTTACAAGCTTCAGACAATATAAAAGAAGCAGCATATTGGGCTTTGTTAAATGGGACGATTGAGATTTTCAAATATTGTCGCTTGCTTAGAAAGAGTCATTTTGCCCGGGATACGCCAAGGTATTTAGCTTGGTGTATGCTTTGTATGGAAAGTAATATTGTCCTTACATCATCTAAGCATTTAACATGGAGAATTACTGTTTATACTGAGATGATAGAGGTTTATGAGCATATCGGGGCTTTTAAATCAGCGAATAAAGTTGTGTTGCACGCGCTAAAACAAATCCAGGGACTTAAAGAAATTGAAGAAGCTGAACCTCCTGTTCCAGATGTGATTAGAAATAACCTCGCTATAGCTACTGAGCATTTTAAAGCTCTGGAAATGAAGTTCGGTTTACTACTTGGAACCATGCCACCTGACCAATGGAAAAAAAAACTAGATGAATTCCCTATAAAAAGTACAAAATTAGCAATAGCCCTTAAGTGTTTAAGCCTTAACAAACCTGAATATTCAAGAAAAGTTCAACAACAAGGTGCAAAAGTACCATGGAAATCTATAATAACCGCATACGCTGTTGATCTCGTTTCACCCGATCTCCAAACTTTATGTAAAGCTCTCAACGAACAAAAAGAAAAGCGAGCTAGGGATTCAAGGCTTCTAGAAATGAGTCTAAAAAATGACTCTGGTGAAAACAAAGAGTCTGTGCTTGTGAAAAACCGAGAACTCGATAGTCAAATGGTCAAAGAGGCTGTATGGAGAAAAGCTAGTATAAACGTATCATTAGAAATCCATCTAGAACTATTAAAACATGCTTATGACTGTCGACTTTGGGACATATTTTCAAACCTTTCAGATTGGGCTGAAGTGAGGATTTCTAATAGACGTATTGAACATCCTTATGTTACTGATGTAGATATTATGTATTCATCAATGCCAGATAGCAAAATCCCAAAAGGTTTTGAAAAAATCGATATAGATCTTAATTATGCGCATTTAAGAAGTGAAATGGCTAGACTTGGTATAAAAGATCCTGATAAAAAACCTGAAGAAGGGAAAAAAGAAGATGCGAAAAAGCCTCCTGATCCAAAAGCTAAAGGCAAAACTGGAGCTGCTCCACAAAGTAAACAGCCAGAGATACCTATTGATTTACCTCCTGTAGTTATTGATCATTCTTATGTGTATTTAGTTCAGAAAAAAGGGGAAAATGAAGAAGGGGCTATGAATAGTTTTGAAATTAGGATGGCTGATGCGAAAAATGGACCGAATATCAACCCTGGACAAAAAGCTGTGGCTATACCGATTGAACAGTTTAATAAGGAAAATGGGAAAGTGCCTTATATGGTTGTCTCGAAACAAACTCCGGAAAATGATGAGGGGAGGCTTAATTTAATCATTGATGTGCAGGTTTTGCTATCTAAACATCCTGATGTTAAACCCCCAGAAGGGTATACGAAAATTAATTTTGACTTGAGAGGGACACCTCCTGATGCTGAGAGGTTCCCAAATAACACAAACGTATACATTTGCTACAGAACAGAAGAAACTCTTCAAGTACTAATCCGTGAATTCTACACCCTTTTTACCTTAAGGAAACTAGAACAATCAAAAGACTCAACCGATATGGAAAAAATCCCTAAAATGGATAAACACTTCCTCCTAAACTGGGACCTTACCTTACTTCACAATTTCACAACCCGCCTTAACAGTTCAATCCATGGTTATGTTGGCAACTATTTCTGTAAAAACAGTCCCGATATCCTCGTCGATACCTGTCTAAAAATCTGGGAACTATTCATCCTTCCCGTATTCAAAGCTAAATCCATAGCATTTGAGCGTTTTTTCCAAAATGAAATCGAAGAATACGTAATTTCCCGTTGGCCTGAAATCCGTTCTAAACTTATCGACTGTTTAGAAATAATATTCCGTATCCTTGGGTCAAAAGTTGATAGTCAAGACACAATAACCGTTCTAAACATAGGTCAAACTTTATCTTTATTACAAGAAGAAGCTGAATCTTATCGTTATGCTGTTCAAACATTAAGATCAACATTAAATATCATAGCTGAAACTAGGGAAAAAATATTCAGACGTGGGATTAAAGCTGAAGATGATAAAGACTTACCTGCTTGTATAACAGTTGATCCTGAAAATTTAAAGAAAATCAGACAAGATTGGAAAAGTTCATGTTTAAAATGGGAACATCAAGTTGCAGCAGCTTTGAGGAATGCGACAAGAAAAAAAATATTAGATGATGATGAGGCTCTTGAAGAAGAAAATGAAGTTTTAGTTAAGATTAAAGAAAAAGATAAACTTGCTGAAGAAGATAAAGAGTTTAATAAAACACCTTCTATTCCTGAAGTTGAGATTATTTTGCATAATATGCATTCAGAAATATTAGCGAATTTGTATAGGAATGAGTTGAAATTAGATAAGTCTTCATCAGAAGAACAAAGTGATACGAAGAAAAGCTTTAAAGGACTTAAACCATCTTTAACTAAAGGGTTGAGTTCGGGGATAACAGCAAAACTTGGTTTGAGTAAAGGGAAAACAGCGACGAAAATCAGAAAAGATACTCAGCAGTTACAAGAAACACTTCAAGCTGCAGGGAAACTTCCTCCAAAAAAACCTGTGCCTAACTTTACTGAAAAGCTTCTTATAACAGAAAATGGGAAAAATCCTTATCAACAAGCTTTATTATATTTGCAAATGGCTTTATTTAAAATTAACCCACAAGAACAGAAATCTTTATTAAAAGATGCAATGAAGTATATAGAAGAGTCTGAAGAAATGGAAAAAAATATGTGGAATGAAGTTGTGTCTTCTGCAGCAGAAATCCAAGCTTCAAGATATTTTAGCTTTCTTGGAGGAGGGTCAAGTCATCTTGATGTATATCCTTATTTACATATTGCTGATAGTTCTTTAGTAAAATCCTTAAATTGCCCACCTAAACCTACAATTATAAGCAGAACATCAACAACAATTACTGTGAAATTACCTTTTTTCAAACCTAAAATTGTTGATAAGTTTAATATAAAAACAGTATCTTCAATTGCTTTATTTGGAAAAGAAGCAAGATCTGGGACTAGTGTTTCATTGACGAATTTTGAGTTTGAAGGATTGAATGTTAAACACTCTCTTGATGGGATTATTACACTGAATAATCTTACACCTTTTGAAAGTTATCATTTTGCTGCTGCTGGGTTTACTGATGATGGAGAATGTATTGGTGGAATTGGGGAAACTTGTGAGACTGTGATTACATTGTTTCCATTACATATACCTTTGTTGTGGAGTTATTTAGCTGAGAATGCATTTACGTTGAATCATCCAATGATTGCGGTGAAATGTGTAGAAAGAGTACTTGGGCATTATGTGGAAGCTAATTTCACATCACATTTGCTTCAATCAAGATTAAACTTAAAAAAACTTTACTCAGCAACAAGTGCTGAGCTACGTCATATGGTTAAAAGCATTATAATCTATGTTGAATGTATGCTTCTCTCGGAAAGCCAAAAACTTAAACTTAAACTTCTCCGAGATCCAGCATACCGTCCTTTATTAGTCCTTGATAAACAACAACGTGAGCACAAACTTGCAAATCTAATGATCCTAGCTCTAGAATTAGCAGTTATAACTCAAAATGCAGTCTGTATAAAATCTTGTGTCCATCATATTTTTAATCTTATCCACAAGCAATTCCATGTTGAAGCTAACCCAACATATCTTCTTCATTTATTAGCAAGAACATATAGTTGTCTTCAAGCAGTACCATCAGAACTTTGGGACTCAGGTTTCCGTAGAATTTCAGCAGTTTTAAGCTCTCTTTATTTCAAATACTTCCTCTCTTCAGGTCAAGCTAAACTTGTGGCAACCCTAAACACAAAACTTCCAATGTTCAAATGGACTATAGAAAACAATTCATGTATTCTTAAAGAACCTGAAGCTTTTGCTTTATATGAAATGACATTACAACATATAGAATTACAAGATATTTCTAAGTCACTTAATGAGAAAATCAAAGAAAGTTTACAATTATTAACTGGAGGTGAAGAACATAAAACTCCAAGTAGGAAATTACTTGATGATTTAAATGAAGTATGGAATGGGATAAAAAATAGCGCAGATTGTGGGTTTATAAAAATTAACTCAACATATAAAGACAACCCTCATTACTTAGAATTTATATGCAAATGTTTATGGGGAATGATCGATAAAGGGGTTAGTCCTGATACAGTATTCCAAAACACAGTTCAAGTAATCCCCCCAGCTTTACCTGGTTTAGCTGAAGAAATCAGTCATATTACAACATCATTAGATATGGATAAAACTCCATTAACTGGAGTTCCTGAATTCTCTCAAGACAATAGAGATTTACTTCTTTGGGCTTCTGAATGGTTTTTATTACAAGGGTCATTGTTGTTTATTAAAAAATGCCCTAGGAAAATTGAAGAAAATAAAGGGTCTTTTTTTATTAAAACCATGGATGTTGGGAGTTTAATTAAAGATTCAGGGAAATCTACTGAAGAACTTGATGTGGTTTTTGCTGAGCTTATGAGATCTGCTAAATGTGCACAGAAAACTAAATCATGGAAACAATTGGAAAATGTTGCTGTTAGTGTGTGGAATATTTTGAACTCAGCTTTACCTTCACCTTCTAATCTTGTTCATAGTTCATCGTGGAAGTATATTGTGAGTATTGCTGAGGATTGTTTATCTTTGCTTGAAGCGCAGAAATACCCTGAGACTGCAGAAACTTCAAGGAAAATGGTTAGTTTTGAAGATGGACATAAGGAAGAAAAAATTGGGGAAGTCGCTTGGTTTTTAACAAGGAATGATGTGAAAATCAACCTTTTTGCTAATATTATTGGCTTTGCTATACAGTGTTTGCTTGTTGCAGAGAAGTGGGAATATTTACAATATTTATGTTTTAGGATGAATATTGCTACCTCTCATTACTTCGCAGGAACAGTCTTACCTTTCGGTATCTACGCAGAACGGGCTCTACACGAAAGGTCTCAACAATCAAGAATCGCTAGAGAAAACGATTTAGCCAAAAGAATTGAAATGTATGAAAACTGGAAAGCTACAAACAAAAAACGTAAATCAAGACAAGCTTTAATAACAGGAGAAGTACCAAAAGAGCAGTTAGAATTCGAAGCGGACTGTAGAGAAATCCAAGGTAGTATCGAAGAAAAGAAAAATAAAGAAAAAGAACTTCTAGAAAAAATCAAAACCAGCGAAACCGCTTTGGACGACATAAAAAAAGGTGCGAGCAACGCAGAAGAAAGTTTAATACAATCACGAAAACTACTAGAGCAATATGGAAAAGAAGCAAGAAATCTCCAATTAGAACCAATGGACAATGCATTAAAAGCTAAAAAAAGGGCTCACAAAGTTTTTGCAAACATGGTCATCAGTAGCTACAAAAAAACTGTAGAATTACTACGAAAAAGACAAGAAAAATGGCTTTTAGCTCAAGCTTTAAATGAATTAGCCGATTTAAGTTTCAGTGAAGGCAACCTCGAAGAAGCAGAAACTTTTTGGAACGATTCAGTCGACACTGTTTTCCAAAGTTTATACCTCCTGCAGAATTTCCGTAAGGTTTTTCTATTAGGTGACGATTCAAACTGGCGAACTCAAGAAAACCTTGCTGAAAAATACACATTAAAAGGTTGTTTCCTAGCTGGAATAGTATGTTACAAACTAGCAAGATTAATCTACGAGTGTAAAAATCTTAGAAACCATAGGAATTGTTTGGTATTAGGCAAATTACTTATGTCAAGTGTTTTCCGTTTAAGTCTTCCACACCCAGAACACCCAGTTTATATGAGTTTATATCGTATGAGGGAAATAACCCCATATGTGAACCTTTATGATATATCAATGGAGATCTCATTAAGTGATTTAGCTTTAGCTTGTGAGTATATATCTGTATGTATTATCGATCGTGGACTTTGGGCTGATGCTTTACCTGTGTTAACTTTACTTGAATTCATAAGCTCTGAGTATTTATGGAATGCTTCTCTTACTGCTAAATCAAGATTATGGAAATCTGTAGCTCTTGCACATATTGGTTATCCTGACTATGCTTGTTTTATGCTACAAAAAGTTGTCTCTCTTAAAGACTTACCGAAACCTGGCTCTAGAAGGCATCTTTTTAGAGATAAAGAACATCAGTTTTATAGACCTAAAACTAGATATAATCAATCACAACCCCCTGAATTCCAAGCTAATACGGATTTTATACAAACTATAGTTAAACTTGATATACCTATAGGACTTGTTACAGAAACATCGCTTTATACTTATAACTTAGCTGTTTATGCTAAATACAACATTTTGTATTTTTTAACTAAAACAGAAAATATTGATAATTTAAACTCAGAAGGATTAAGAAATGCAGTACATCCTGAGATTGAAAAAAACTTAAGGATTTTACTTAAAAATTTATGCTATGAAGATGAAGTATCTAGAATCAAAGCTACACATGAGGATGAAGGAAGTGTTGAAGAATATGTTAAAGCGAGGATTGGGAGTATAGAAATGCAAGATGTTCCTTTAAGAGATGTGATTATATCTAATTTTTCAAAAAATGAAGAGAGTATAAGTGACAGTGAGATTAAAGTTAGAAGGCTTGAATTGATAATGAGAGCAAGACTTTTGTTAAGTAATCTTAAACAAGCTCAAGGGGAATTGTCTGTAGCAGTGAAAATAATCAAACAGGCTCTGATAAATTTTTCAGGTTTTGCTGAAGGAAGATATAATACCGAGCTAGGAATAGAACAATATTTCAACCCTCCAGAAAAAGTTGAAGAAATCAAAAAAGAAGTCCCTGCTAAAAAAGGTGCTAAAGAAACTGTTGCTATAGTCCCTGATACTAATAAAGAACAAAAACTTAAAGAATTACAAGAGTTTCTTAGTAGATGGGAATACAGGAACTCTTTAGGTTTTTATTTCTGGCTTAAGCTTAAATATCGGCTTAGTGAATTATTTTATTTACAAAGTCGTTATAGTGAAGCTTTAACTTATGCACAATCTTTACGTGAAGAAGCTTGTAAAGTGTTTGAAGATTATTATGAAAGACTTAGTTTTGAGATTGAAGGATATGTGCTTATGCGTCAAGGAAATCTTGAAGGGACTATTGATATGATGGAAAAAGTTAGAAGTATTGGCGAAGGGTTCTTTTATGCAGACCCTGAGTTTTCTATTTCTTTAGGCAATTATGCTATGTTTTTATATGAAAGAGGTCATTTTACCCCAGCTTTTGAAAATATAACATTAAGTAGACAGAAAATTAGAGGGTATATGGAAAAAGCTGGCTTTGTGAATAAAGCTGTTGATATAAATAAAGATATAAATGTTAAACAAGTTCTGATTATCCGCCCAGCTAAAGATGAAAGTAAAGCAGTTGATCCAAAAGATAAAGGCCGAAGCAAAACGCCAGAAAGATCGGAAAAACCTCAATTTAAAGATGATATAATAAGTGCTAATATTGAAGCTGAGACTAATTCAGGGCTTATTCCACCGAATATTTATATAAATTATCTTGAAGTTTCTGTTAAAATCGAATTATCTTATGCTGAGTGTTTTTTAACTGAAGATTACAACAATGAAAGGATCTCAGAAATAATAGAAAACGTTTTAGAAGCTGAAGAGATTTCTAATAAAATCATCCATTTAAACTCTACTATTTTAGTCAACATCCAATATTTGAAATCTAGACTTTATCGCTACAAGTTCATAAAATCTATTTGGGACTTCCAAGAAACTTATAGGATGAAAGCTAAAGATAAAAGAAAATACAGAAAACTCTCAGAAAAATACCCAGATTATTCTTTAGCATCAGGTAAAACCCTTTTACACTTACCGAATTTCTCACATAAACTTGCTGAAGAATGGCTGCCATTATTAGACAAAAGCAAAGAAAGTTGTGAAAAAGCAATACAACTTGGGGTAAAAGAGTCTATATTAAATAGTCCACATTTATTATTCTTAGAATTATACCAAAATTTAATACTACAAAGAGAATATAGGCCAAGAATCGGATTTAAATATTTATCAAACCCTGGGGATACAAGTAAAGGTGAAGTTCCATATGAAGATTTATTAAAACAAGATGCAGCTAAAGTCCACAAAACAACCAAAGAACTCCTCAAAGCTATATCCTTAGCAATAGAACTTTTCAATACAAAAGAAAACGTAAAACATCAGTTCTCACAGTTTACAACCGGACAAATCACTGACATCAACAAAGTCCCTAAAATAATAACACAAGAAATCCTTGAGTCAGACTATCTACAAAAGAAAAAATACGCAGCTGGGCTTTTTGAAGAAAGTAAGAAAAAAACAACAATAAATGCTCTTGATGTAATAACATACCTTATAAAACATTCAAGTGATTTGAATAATCTTGCTTTTGGAAGAGAATGGAGAGAATCTCGAGTTTTAAAGCTTCATAGAGTATTAAATATTATATGTCCTCAATATGCTACAAAATGTAAATTTGTATGGGATTTAGTTGTCCAACCTGCACCTACTGATGAATTAATCCCACCAGGAACTGTTTTAGGTTTTTGGGATAAACGTAGAGCTAGTACAGGAGAAATTATGCAATATTTTTCATATATATGCGCACCTATGGATACTATAAATTTAATACAAAGAGAAAATCATGATGATGATGAACAGGTTATTGAATTTTCTAAAAAAGACTTGTATTTGTATGGAGAAGTCAGGGTTAATGAGTTTTTTGTGTCAAATTTAGCTCAGAATTTAAAGGATCTTAAGGATAAGGTCAAGAAATCAGCAACTTTTTCTAAAGAAAAATGTGAGAGGGATAATAGGAAGTATGCTGAAGAACTGAAAAAACACCTTTTTGATATCGCCACAATTTTCTGCCCTGAGCTTAGCCAAGTTAATAAAGATAGCGCTACTGCGAAAAGAGAAAGTGTTAATAAAGTTATAGCGACTTTACTGCCAATTATCAATGAAGAGAAAATCAACTTTTTAGCTTCGCTGTTTTGGGTAGGAGGATTCAGTTTTAAAGAAGCAAATATATCGGCGATACTCAGGAATTTCCATTCACTCCGATACTTAGGTTGATTAAGTTAAGTATATTCTTCTTAGATTAAACATAAATGCCATAAACTCTTATATATAAATGGCAAAATCTCTGGAGAGCTATCTCAACGAAATCAAAGAAAAATTAGACTCTTCATTGAATATTAGGAATTTCCCTTGTCAACATGAAGAGCGACATAATAAACCAGAAGTTGAAACCCGTAGGTCTAAAGAACTCATTTTACCACCTATATTAATAGCAAGGTCTAAAAATGAGGAAACACTTATCGAGCCATCAATAAACTCAACAAGAGTGTCATTGAAAGTTAAAAAATTAGATGATGTTGATAAACTACTCACTGGAATGTTTATGAGATTTTTAATGCTTAGAGCAGAGCAATTTCTTATTATGCGTCGTAAAGCTGTTGAAGGATATGATATATCATTTCTTATTATACATTCACATATGGAACAGCTTTTCAGAGAGAGGCTTGTTGATTTCATTATTACATTCTTGAAGGAAATTGAAAAGGAAATTAATGAAATGAAGCTTTCAGTGAATACAAGGGCTAGAATTGCAGCGAATTACTTTATCTCTAATTTAATTAGGTAATTTTTATTGGATTTTTTTTGTTAGTAACTTTATGGTCTACTATAAAAATTTCATACAAAAAAAAATGATTTTCTATGATAAACTACAAAGAGGCTTTCCATAAATATTTAACTATTATCACATCTATATATAAAGAAAATAATTATTATAATTTATCAATTTGTGAACTTATCCTTAGTTAATATTTAATTTTTTTTCAACAGAAATTTTTGATGAGTCCACTACCATATTCCGCATTACCGCATAGAACAAGTCTAAATCATGTATGCGTCCTTCTTGATCTAATAAATAAGTTTTTTTCTTATAGGTAATTTTGAATGTATCCGTTGATTTCAAACACTTGATGTCATCTATCGGGAATTTTAATACTTCGTTTCTAATCATGTTATAGGTTATCATTTCAATGTTTTTACCGTCTTGGAGCATGAAAAGGCTTTTAACTGAGAGTCTAATATTTTTCATGAGGCTATAGCTTAAATAATACCCTAAGACACACCCTACCATTGGCATGGACATATAAGCATTAAAAGCTACGGAATATGCTAAAAATGCTGAGGCTGAGCCAAAGGATATTAGAAATCCTTCTCTATATGCGTTATCGTCATCAAATGTAAAGATTAGTTTTTTGCCATCAGAGTTGAATTCTATCAAGTTTTTTGGTATAAATGTTCTAATCGCTCTCCTGAGCATCATTTTTATTATATTAATCCTAAAATATTTAGGTCTGAATGTATAACTAAGATATTATAAACATACTAATTGTGTTTACTAAACATATTTAGGATCATATCTAGCCATATACCAATTTTTTCATTACAAAATTAAATTTCATCGTTTTTGTAAATTAAATTCTAACTCACACCTGAACTTTCTTTTATTCTAAACTTTACTATAATCAATTGTTATAAACCTTTACTAATATTAAATTTTTGATTAAATCTTATATAAAAAAATGTTATCAGGAATAACATCAGTAGCTTCAAGTCATGGACTTTCTCAAAAAACAAAATTCCAAAATTCTATTCCTTTCATAGTCTCCCTGACTATCGGCGCGGAGCTAATAGGAATAGTTTCTTTAATTGTGTTTTATGATAAATCAGAAAAGAGCGACAATTTATTATATATTTCTACTGTGTGCTATACGATATTTTGCACAATATATTTCGCCTGGCACTCAATCGTCAAAGAAAACTCATTTGAATTGCTAGCCTTTTGCCTTATGTCAACAATATTAAATGCTGTTGCCATAACTCTTGCTATAAGGCATTCAGTTGCTGCTAGTATAAAATGGACTGCTGTTTGTCTTTTTACCTTGGCTCAGATTATGTTTTATCTGATATCTCTTTACTTATATAGGCATTTTCATCATTATATACTTCACGATACTAACGAAAGTGTTTTTGAAAGAAAACTTGTTGCTGTTAGTACTTTTGAAACGTTTTTATCGATGATAAAATTGGACTTTTTATTGTATTCGATAATATTAGGAACGTATTTTTATTATGCTGCTGTAAGATGGGATAGTTTTATAGTAGGTGGAATTTTGATTGGAGTGCTTTTAGGAATTGTCTTAATCTGCCATTCAGTTGTTGGCTTATTAGCGGTATTATATAGTTAGGCTACTAAAGAGAAGAAAGGGATAATTATTGTGTATTTTATAGGGATGGCTATCACTTTGATTATTAAAGTGTTATTTGTAGTTATTTTAGGACTAAAACCAGGAGACAGCCTTCAGAAACTAGTAATCGACCAGTGTTATGTGGTTCTTATAGGTGATGTCATGGTGAATTCAGGAATCATCTATTTAGGTTTCTGGGCTTACAGATCTTTTGGCATTGGAGCTATTTCAATCATCCGAAAAGCAAACGACGATCAAATTAAGATGTCTCTCATATAATTTATGTCTTTTCTTTTCTAGTATAAATATATAATGTTTACAAAGAAAACTCCTGCCGCGCGAATTTCTGACCTTAACATTTCAGATGATTTTCTATCTGAGGCGGACTTTATAAACAGTGAAACTTCACCAACATCAAAAGATACAAAGCCAGAACCTTCTCCACCGATATCAGAAAGCGATATAGTTCCTCAGCAGATTAGGATAAAAAAAGATGAAGCACATCATCCTCAAGTTATAGACCAAGATGTTGAGAATTTCACTACAAGGCTAGACACTCTGATTACTCAATTCCGCAATGAAAGCTTAAAAGAGTTCCTGACCGCGAAAAGGACAATCTTGCATGAACAGATAAGTACAATCGAATCTGAGAAAAAAAGATGCAATGCTTTACTTAGCTCAAAACAAGATGAAATTGAACATTTAAAAGAAGATCTCGAAAGAACAAGTAAAACTAATGTAAAAAACGAAAATCAAAAAGAAGCCTTAGCTCTCACTCTAGGGACACTCAAACTTCAAAAATCAGCAACTTACATTATCAGTAAAGCATATATGTCATGGTATAAATATCATTCAAAATATCAACATAAAAAAAAAACTAAAAACCTCATTAAAAAACTTCATCGAAAAGCTGTAATGAACTACACTTTCATCCCATGGAAACAAGTATGGAGAGTTTTCCATCAAAACAAAGGGCAAAAGTTATTTTATGAAAAACTTGAAGCAGAAAAATCTCAACTTTCAATGCATTATAATAAAGAAATCGAAATACTAAAAACACGACTTCAGGATGCTGAGAGAAGAATTGCTATTGAGGAAGAGGAAAAAACTAGTATGCAGGAAAATTTGAAAAAAGCTTTTATGAGAGGAGTTTGTGCTATGAATTTTGAAGCTATGAATATATTAAACCCAGGAAGTTTAACAGAAAGTTATTCTTATAGTGAAAACCCTAGAAGTGAACCTTTGAGAATGGACCCGATTAAAAGTGATCAAGTTTCAGAAATTGTTCAGAGAAGTGAAAGGTATGAAAAAAGTGATAGTGAGAAGTCACAAATAGATGAGATTAGTAATATGATTCCTTCAGAAAGTAAAGAACTTAGATGGAAAGCTGCTCCGGTATTTGGAAGACCTGCAACTGCACCTGAAAAAATTGAGACTATGACTTTTTCAGGAATACCTTCAATACCTGTAACTAATTCACAAGGGGAAGGCAAAGTTATAGTTGTGAATAATGTTAAAGGTGCTGAAGCTAAGATTACTGGGAAAGTACCTTTGAAACCAGCTATTGGGAAAAAAGGTATGAAATAGTGGATAATAATATACAATTAGATTTAAAAATTAAATTATTAGAGATAAAAAAAATCAGGATTTTTATGGGTATTTTGACGGAATTTTTGTCTGGAAGATGCAAAGTAGTTTGGGATATTAAATTTCAAGTCAAATTGTGTAAGTAAATAGGTGCTAGTAAGTTTTATATTATTCAGATGTAAGTATGATTTTATTATGGTAGAGATGTATGGGAAATATAAGAAAATGAAAATAATTTATTACTTTAGCTTATTTAAATTAGGTAAGACAGTTTTATAAAATGAACAATTTTTTAAGTCCCAAGGGTGTTAATCATAAGGACTATACTGTTTATTATTTTAAGGTTTTTTAAAGATTTTTGTAGTATTTAATATAAACTTGTTATGAATTTTACTTTTTTATAATTAAAATTGCTGTATATATCTATTTTATATTTGAAGTTATAATTAATATGATTATCTTCTTAATGATTATTTCTTTAAAACTAATTTTACTACTTAAGAATTGTTTTACTCATAATTCTAAACCCTGAAAACCCAATAATAGTACTGGTCATAAACATAAATTTTATCATGAAATCTGAAAACTGTCCAGTCCCGCTTTTGTAGTTGTTAAAAAGTTCAGAACCAGTAGCTAAAAAATAAAGGAACAAAGCGAAATCAGGGTTTTTAAACATAGGATTGCTCAAGTTTCCCTTAACAGAACTGTTTATCATACTAATAAAAATCAAATAAGTCAATAATTGTAAACCCCATTTAGTTTTTTTAATCGTATTTTCGTCAACATTTACATTCATATTGCCAATAAGAATTGGTTTTTTTTCAATATCATTTGCCTCTCCAAAATTCTTAGCTGCTTTTAAATATGAGGAGCAACTACTTACTAAAATACTACTCAATATTATAGCTGAATATTGCTTAAACAGCACCTTCGCCAACGCTATTTCTTCAGCTTTCACTGCAGCTACCGCTAATGGATTAATAAAATTCACTCCAAAATACATAGAACAAACATATAACGATACAGAACTAAACGTAAATAAAAACATTTTTCTAGGATCACAACCTTGATTAGTATTACTTAAATAGTTTTCTATTCTATCTTCAGTGATAAGATTAGAAATCTTAACAAAGAGTGTACCAATAGATCCAAATATAATCATAGGCATAGTAAAACCATCTAGAGATAATTTTATATTTTTTCTAAAAAGTAATATTGGGCTTATAACAAGAATATTGATAATATTTTCAAATGTGCTTTGGTTTATGTTTAAAGTATAGATTTTTTTAAAGTTATCAACAGCTGGATTGGCATAAGGAAACATCATATAAAGAATATTTTTAGGGTATGTGTTTTTTGCTATCCATTTAGTTTTTTTTTGTTTTTTATACTCTTCGTATAAGATGCTTTCTTTTTTTTGGGCTCTTTTGGATTTTTGATAAGCAACATACATTTCCTGCCAACCTTTAGGGGTGTTTGGTAGGGTGTTGTTTTTGGTTTGGGTTTCTGAGAATTGAAGACCTATGCTTCTAGATCTGAGATATTCACCAACTGTAAGAAAACCTGCTGTGCCTGTTGACATTACCAGAAACCATGAGCCAATCACTTTATTTAGCATTTATTATTATCTTAGAGATGTGTAATTATTTAAAAATATTAACTCAGAGATGAAAAATACAAAAGTACACAAAGAAGAAGTAAGCCTTAATCCTATCGAGAACAATCAAAAATCTGAATATTATAGACAAAACAGCGACCGCAATCAAAAACCTGAACCTGATCATCCCCAAATACCTCAATCTCCAAGTGCTCCTAAAAAAAAAATATATGTAATTTCAACATAGTCACTCATAAACTCATTTCTAGACCACTGGTCCTGGAGTTTGCTAATGCTTTTAATCACAATTTTTGCTTTATTCGCTGATGATTTCCGCCTGGCTGTGACAAAAAAATCTTCTGATGATGGTTTTTCAGCATCGATGATAGTCTGTCTGATTCTTTTCACCATAGAAATCATCTTAGCTTTCATAACAAAACCTGAATATCGATTTTCATTTTTCTTCTGGCTTGACGTTTTATCAACCGTATCTTTGATCTTCGACATTAATTGGATTTGGAACGCAATTCAAGGCAAAGTGAGTAGTAACCTTGTCCAATCAACACAAATAGCTAGAGCTTCAAGAGCCTCAAGGGCAGGAACAAGAGCCGCAAGAATTATTCGAGTTATAAGAGTAATTCGGCTAATACGGATTGTAAAATTATACAAACTAGCCCAATCAAAAGTATCAAATAAAGAAACAACACTTATAAGAAGTAGTATAAGTTGTAGGGGTTTTCAAAATGATGAACAAGTTGTAATATTAGAAAAAACAATAAAAGCTCCAGAAATCCAAGAAAACTCAGAGTCTCAAAATTTCGATAGTTTTGGCAATAAAGACCCAGCAGTAAGTTATGAGAGTTATCAAGAAGAGTCTTTAAAATTATCATTATCTGAAAAACCCCCATTAAAACAAAATCTGATAGTAGGGGATGAAAAACAAGAAATCCCTCAAGAAAGCAAAGTTGGTAAAAAACTCTCAGAACTCACAACAATGAGAGTTATTATCGTAGTTCTTGTTATGATATTAATCCTACCATTTTTCAATATAAACATGTATAGAGAAATTGACTCTTATCAAATGGGCCTACAAATTATTGATAATTATATTTCTGATTCTAAAAAAGCTAGTTTTTTATTCAATGAATATGTAGACAAACATAAAAACCAAACCCCACCTTTGATATATTTAGAAGTTACTAATACTGATTATATATGGGAAAGTCATATTAATCCAGATTCATTAAGAGATGTTGAAATTAATATAATAACCCTTAATGTTGACTCAGATTACAAGTACTTCAGCTATGCAATTTTTGACCTGTCATCAGAAACTACTTTACAAGCTGGGATGAGCATGTTAAAAACATTTTTCATATGTTTTGTCCTTACAGCTGGGTCGATTATGTTTTCAAAAGATACTAATGAACTAGTCCTCGAACCTCTAGAAAATATGATTAGAACCGTTAAAAACATAGCGAAAAATCCTTTATTAGCAGTACAGGAAGAAGAAAAAAATCAAGTCATGAAAGAATCTGCTTTAGAAAGCAAAAACCTAGAAACTCAACAAGATATCAATAAAAACAATTCAAGAATGCTGGAAACTGAAATGCTTGAACAACTTATAATAAAAATTGGTGCACTTATGGCTTTAGGTTTTGGTGAAGCAGGTTCTGAGATAATCGCAAAAAACATGCAACAAAGTAAAGGTGAGGTTGATCCATTAGTCCCAGGAAAGCAGCAATTATGTATTTTTGGTTTTTGTGATATAAGACAATTTGCGAATATGACTGAGATTTTAGAACAAGATATTATGATATATGTTAATGAAATAGCAGCAGTTGTCCATCAAAGTGTTGATGAGTGTTTAGGAGCTACAAATAGAAACTTAGGCGATGTTTTTGTATTAGTGTGGAAATTCCCAGATGAAGTCCTGACAAAAGATCGTGGTAAAAATAAAATCCTCATTCAAGACCATCCATTTATAGCACAATTTGCTGATATGGCATTGATAAGTTATATAAAAATTATAGGGGAAATAAACTCAAATGGGTGTATATTGAAATACAATGAAAACCCTCAGATACTTGAAAAACTGCCGAATTTCAAAGTGAAAATGGGTTTTGGCTTGCATTTCGGCTGGGGTATCGAAGGGGCGATAGGTAGTGAATATAAAATCGATGCTTCATATTTATCCCCACATGTCAATCTTGCTTCAAGGCTCTGTGCAGCAACTAAACAATATGGCGTTTGGATGCTTATAAGTGAATATGTTCAAGTTCTTATGTCTGATAAAATGAAAAAACTCATGAGAAGATGTGACAGATGTACTTTTAAAGGATCAGCACAACCAATGGATATTTATACTGTCGATATAGATTGTACTAAACTTGAAATTTATTCACCAAAAACCCCAAATACTGGTAAAAGTAAAAAACGTGCTAGGGTTACACAAAGGTTAGCTAGAGATGAAATGTTTAAAGATTTATGGTCAGGAACATATAAAGCTGTGAAAAAACTTAAAGATGATTATGAATTAAGTGTTATGGTTACTCAGAACAATAGTAGTTTTTATAAGGTATATGAAGAAGCTTTAGAATATTATCTTAGTGGAGATTGGGGTAAAGCTAAGGAGAAGTTTGAAGAAGCGCTGAAGATAAAATATGGAGATGGCCCTTGTATAAACATGCTAACTTTTATTGAAGATTATGGAGGTGTAGCACCAAGTACTTGGCCAGGATATAGAAAACTCCTTGAAAAATAAATTTTAATATAAAAATTATAATGCTGAATTTGGATTTTTAACATTTTCTTTTGGTGTGTATATGCAAATAGTAATCAGAGTTAAATCAAATAGAAGGTATTTTTCTGAAGATCTTAGGCTTAATGGTGAATTTTTTTTTGCTAAAGAAGTATTTGAAATTTTCATTAATAAAAAAATAAAGTTTAATCATATTATAAGAGGACTAAGGGCTTATGCTAGAAGTCTTAAAAATCTAGCTGAAGCTTATAAAAAAATCATACAAGCATTTTATCATAACCCAAAACTTAATTTCCACATAAAATCTATTTTACCATAAACTTTTATNGTGAATTTTTTTTTGCTAAAGAAGTATTTGAAATTTTCATTAATAAAAAAATCAAGTTTAATCATATTATAAGAGGACTAAGGGCTTATGCTAGAAGTCTTAAAAATCTAGCTGAAGCTTATAAAAAAATCATATAAGCATTTTATCATAACCCAAAACTTAATTTCCACATAAAATCTATTTTACCATAAACTTTTATTCATAACAAAAACCTAAAAAGCCACATAAGTTTTCTTTTTNTTCATAACAAAAACCTAAAAAGCCACATAAGTTTTCTTTTTATCCTAAATCACAAATCCTATATTCTAAATTTCCATAATCATTAAACTTACTGTTAAATTTTAACTGACTCCAAAAAATAAGTAACTGTGTCTTCTTTACTAATCGGGGCCTCAACAGTATCAGTCTTATAAAACTCAAACTCTTCTTTATAATTCTTTACCAAAATGCTCATAGTCGTTTCACTAATATGAACCTTCCCAAGCATTCCAGTACTTTCCATCTTATTAGCCATAAGTACATCAGCTCCATAAATATCATACCTAACAATATTCGTCCCAGCAATTCCCCCAATAATATCTCCAGTATGTATTCCAATTCTCATTCCCAAATTAATTCCATGCCTTTCATTAACCTCATTTATAGTCCTCACTAACTGTAAAGCAAATCTAGCTAAATTATAACATTCAACAGCAACAGATCGATCTTTAGTTCCAGTATACCCAAGTGCAACATAACAATCACCAATTGTATGAACTTTATAAACATTATATTCCACACATTTCTGATCAAATTCTGTAAATAAATTCGAAAGCATTTCAACAACTTCTTCTGGTAACTTATTAGAAGACCATTGTGTAAAACCAGCTATATCAGCATATAAAATACTAACTCCTGGTATAAATTCTGTAACATGGTTTTGATCCTTAAGTTTTTCTAGTACATTTTTTGGCATCATTTTAGATAAAAGGTCTTCAGTGTTACTTAATTCTTTTTCAGCAGCGTGTTTAACCCTGGAAAAAACTCTAAGTTTTTTTTCTCTATTGTACAATATGAAAAGTAAAGTTACTAAGAAAATCATACTGGCTATGATACTTTGGATATTCATTTGATTTTTCGTTAGTGTTATTATTATCTGTACAATTGCTGTTAAGGTTATACACCAAGATAATGTGCTATATAAAAGTTGACTACATAAAGAAGCTTGAAGAATATATAGTAAATAATCACTGAAAATAATTTCTTTATCTTTTTGGAAATCAATCATTCTAAGCATTCCTCCTAAAAGATAAACTAATCCAAGACCCCATGAAAATTTAAGTTTACAATAATCTTTGTCGAATCTTGTGAAAAGTAGAAGCAAAACGACAAGTTCAATTATAAGTTTAAGTAATGTATAATATTGTACTTGATCGTATATGCTTGAACCTATTACTGCTAATATGAGAAAAATTATATCAAGGGATATTCTGAGTTTTAAGCCAAGTTTTGATAAAGTAAATGACATTTGACTAGATTCGATTCTAAATGCTTTCTCTTTAGGGTCTTCTTTACAACTAAAACTCATTAATTTTATTTCACTTAATTGCTGGGTCTCATTTCGTTTAAATTCTCCAGCTTCATCAATTATAACTTCATTTAAATTTTCTAATACACTTGATCGTCTTTTCATATCCGCTTTACCTGATGACGTAAAGTTGCACATTGTCATTTTTTTTGTATCTCTTTTAAGATTTACTTCTGTATTGTTAGAAATTAAATTCGCTACTTTTAAATCTTTAACTGATATTGATACTAAATATGTATTCATAAGACCTTTACCTTTTGCCACAACTGTATTTTGTAAGAAATTCAGCCCTGAAAAATCTCTCATGTGATCATATGATTCTTTTGAAATCTGGATTTTATTAGGCCCAGGGCATAGTGCAGCCATTCTACTAGCGGTATTTACTGTATCTCCTACTAAAGAAAACTGTGGCTTATGAAATCCAACAACTCCAGCAATGACAGGTCCTGTATTGATACCAATTTTTACTTTTAAAGTTTCTCCATTTTTCAAATAAGTATTTTCACATAAGCTTATTATTGAAATACCCATTTCAACAGTTCTTCTTGCATGAGAAACACTTGAGAAATTTTGATCTAAATCATTTTCTGTGTCTTTAAGTCCTGCACAGGCCATATATGTTTTACCAACAGTTTCGATTTTTGTACAGCCAGATAGAGAACATTTTTGATCAAATTTAGCGAAGAGGTCGTCAAGAAAAGTTATGAGCTCTTGAGGTGAATAGTTAGAAAGAAGGTCTTCGAAATTGTAGATATCACAGAATATTATTGATACTATACCTTGATTTTCTGCGATGTATCTAACTCCATTTTTAACTCGTTTACGGACAAAAGCTGGCAGTAAATAGCTCAGGACGTTTTTTGTCTTTTGAATCTCGACTTGGACTTTTTGGACTAAATTAAACTCAAGTCTTTCAGAGTGATCAATCCCATAACTGGCTATAGACGATAATAAGCATATAGAAAAATATATCAATAAATAACTTATAATAATCTCCCCTTGCTCAAATGAGTTTTTACCAGTTGCATAAAATCCAATAGAAACCACTATCATCAAATTACACACAGAAATACTCAAGCACATTTCTAACCAGTGATTACTAAGTCCTATCATATACAACACAGGGATATAACAAAAAAGATCCAAAGTGTTATGCTTGTAAAATATCAATGGTTCCAAAAAGAAAAACAAATATGTTGTAATCATCATAACTGAATAAAAAATATCCCCATAATCTTTGACTTTTGGAAATTTCAATAAAAGAAAAGATAGCATTAAAACTGTTGAATAGAATATCAAATATCCTATATAATACAAATCTTTGTACTGTGTAGATACAAAATAAATGGTATAACTTAAAGTTCCAAGCCCTCCTATTACTAAAATTGTCTTATGGGCTTTGATGTTTTCAGCAATTTTATCGTTTTGATATAATCTTTCTCTGAATTTCGATGTGAATCTTAACAGTTTTATATTGATTTTTTCTGAATCTCTGATAATATTGTTATTAAGTATAGATGAAGAGTTGAATACTTGTTTTAAACTTTTTCTATAGTTTTCAAGACGAGTTTTACTATTCAAACTTGCTTCAGGTAAAGTTTTTCTTACTAATTCTATTATTCCAGGATAAAAAACATAACGTAAAGACTTAAAAACATAAGAAACAAGGACATTTATTAAAGTTGTCAATATTATGCATAACCAAACATTGTTATACCCTTCCATCATTTGTAAGTAATTTTCCAATGAAGTTGGTGTAAAAGATATCGGCACACAAATAATAACAAGTATTACTGAGACAATTGTATATAAAATCAAAGTTTTAAAAGATATAGAAAAAGTTTCAATTAAACTTGATAATAAAACTGTACTTGTAAGTATAAACATTATTGATGTGCCAATAATTAACATGTTTTCTGGATAACCTTTAGGGGATACGCTTTCAAAATTTAAATAGGTAAAAATAAATATCACAAGGCCTTGGATTATTCCTACAACAACAAAAATTCCTAAGTTTTTTTTAGTTAAAATTGTATTGAAAATCCCAACTTTAAAAGCTTGTGGGGTTATTTCTGTAGATGTAGCATCACGATCTAAAATACACATTCCTGCAATAGGAATTGTTGAGACTATAAGTCTATATATAACAACAAGTTCTTTAGGGATAATCGAAACAGCTGTAAATCCTCCGAAAATGTTATAAATAAACAAAATAACTTCTAATAAAGTCATACCATAAAAAGATAGCAAGACCATTTTCGAAAGCTGTATATACTGACTATGTCCATGTATAAGCAATAGTTTCTTCAGTTGAGAAAAATGTTTTATAGATATATCGCTACTTAGAGCTGCATCTGAACCTTCTTTACCATTAATACCAATACCAATATCTGCTTCTTGTATCATACCAATATCGCTTATCCCATCTCCAATTGAAAGGACAACAGGTTTAAAACTAAAATTATTTTTAAGTAACTGGACAACTTTTCTTTTACTATCAGGGTACAGAGAATTAAAACAGACGAATTTTGCTGCAAAAATCAGGGATATAAAATATTTATTAAACTGTTTAGAAGAACAACCATATTCTAAACCTGTACTGTCTATAGATAACACATAATTGATTTTGTCAGGCATATAAGTTCGATGAAGTTTCGTTTTTATTTGAGGTCTAAAAGATAGTTTTGATATAAACGGGTTAACTGTTGCGTTTCGAGTTTTTTTTAATCGGGATTTTGACCTTATGAATTGATTTGTTGGATCTGGGGTGTTTTTCATAGTAGTGATTTTTTGAAAATAACCACTTGGGCTAGGGTTAAGTGAATTCCTTTGGACAAATGAAAGCCCTTTTTCAAGAAATTCAGCTTTTTCTTCTTGGGATTGTAAAGGTATGGAAGCATTACTAAAACAGTCATCTTCAGTCTCGTAGATTCCTTTTTGGATATAATCTTGACATACATTTAAAAAGTTTAGATCTGATGTTAAGTGGCATAATGAGAGAATTGGATCTGTGGCTAAATACATGTTTGCTGCTAAACCTGCACTTAAAGTTGAATCTTCTGAGTCACCACTTAGTAATAAGAATTTTATTCCAGCACTTTTCAATAGACGTACTGTTTTTTGGGTTTCTTCGCTTACTGAATCTTCGAGACCTATTACCCCGAGGTAAATAAGATTTTTTTCATTTTTTTCAAATACTGTTTCAATACGACCTTCTTTATTTACTGGGGATTGCTTTGCAGTGAGGTATTCAAGAAAGAAAGTTTTACCTTCAAGTTCTGTCATTGGTTTGTAGCCCATGTAGATTGTGCGGTAATTGTCGAGGTATTCATCTTCGGTATGGTCGTCTTCATAAAGTTCTATTAAGGACTCGCGAGACCCTTTTACATACATGAAAATTTGCTCTGTGAGTCTATTTCGGACTACGATTCTAGACTTTTTTTTCGCTGAAGAAAATTGCTGAAAACCCAAAACATCAAAAAGCACTTCTTTACCTAAAATACTCAGCATGCATGCTTCGGGATCTCTACAAAGTAATTTAACACCTAGTTTAGCTGCTGTTCTTGCTAGTTCTTTATCATCTACAGTTAAAGCTACATAATCTTTTTCTTCAGGGAATGCAAGATTACACATGGCCATACACATTAGGTAATTTAACAAAATCGGCTCGTCTGGATTGTTAATTATGATTGCTGTAAGGTCACTTAACGAAGTAATATCATCATTTTTCTCAGAATAATGCATAGTAGAAATTTTTTTTATAGTATTCTCTGGGTCTTGCTCTTTACTATTAAAAATACTCTCATAATTCCAATATACTTTATCAACTACTACACAGAAAATTATTCTAAGGTTATTTTCAGTAATAGTCCCAGTCTTATCTGCAACAATATATTCAACCATACCAAGATTAGAAAATAGATTCGCTCTATTTACAATAATTGAAGTACCAGGTCTAAATATAGCTTCCATAGAAATCCTAATAACTTCTATTGAAAATGTTAGGGATATTGGTATTATATGAGCGAATAAAATAATATTACTAACCAAAATTTCCCTCCAGTTGTAAGGCATGTCATGAGTAATTTGTGAATATATTAAAGTATTTAAAACGCATACAACTATAATAACTAAATACAAGCACATCATCCATCTTTCTATAGTAATAATAAGCTTAGAATACTTTGGTCTATTTTTGCTAACATTAATCCAAGTTTTACTTTCATGCCCGGTATATAAAGCAACACCAAAAACCCATGGAGTATTAGTGATTTTTGTTCCTCTATAAATAACATTATCTAAACTTACTTTTGTACTTTTTGGGGATATCTTTAGCTTAAGTTTTCCTTTAAAACTCTTATAATCAGCATCTGGTAATGAAACATGTAAATCTTCATTAAGGCATTTTAATCTTAAAGCAGCTTCATCTATATCTAATGAGTCAAAAATAAGTTGTATTTCTTTAATAGCATATTTAATTTTCAATGAACTTTCCCCCAAAAATGTTGAAGCTTCTACATAAACCTCATGATCTACATTACCAGATGCTATTATCATAATGTCAGCTGGAGGGGTTTCATTATTGTATATAAGTATTATGTCACCAACAAGAATATCTTTACTGAATTTGAGGATGAAATTAGATCCATCCCAGACTGGATATTCAGTATAGTTAAGAACGTAATCTGATTTATAACGCAGGTAGTCATTATATCCTTCTCTTACCAATTCAATTAATACTAGAAATAAAAGGGGTAGGATTGTCCCAATTGCTACTGTGATTTCTTCGTTAAGAATGCTTAGTTCTAAAATTGAGATTAATAGAAACCAAATCTTTGCTGGATTGGTGAATTGGAGTAAAAGGTTTTTCGGAATGAAATTCCATTTGGTATATCTTGATGATATTATTGAATTATCAGGGTATAAGGTGTCTGTATTAGGGCCCATACCTTGAAGCTCGATATATCTCATTGCTGTTACTTCTCCTTCTATTCTTTCCATTTTCATTATTATTTATAACCAAAGCTAGGTGACTAGTAATTGATTACTAAAATGTTTTAATTTATATAATTTAAATAATCTCATACTTACACTAAAACTTATTTATAAAATCTTTAAATAGTAAGTTTTTTTACTTATTATTTCTTTATTATAACTTGAAGAATAAGCTCAAATTAAATGATGATTTAATTGCTACCACTTAAGTTGTACTTGAATTGATTTTTTTTAATAAAAAATTAAAAAAATCTCTATGAACTTCCTTATCTGCGTGTTTATTAAGAACTATATGATTCTAATTAACAAGAAATACGCCCAATATTGTTTCGGTAGTATATCTTTTAAAAGATTAGAATTGCTGAGTGAAAATAATAGCCTGCTGTTGATTTTCCATCATAAAAATATTCTAAAGCATAAATATCAATTATTACAATACTAAAGCTTAATCATTAGCTTCAATATTTATACCATAACAAAATTAAAAATTTTAGTCAGCTTTTAGTCAGCATAAAGCATCAATATTTGATATTTGATATTCTTCATTCAATTTTAAGGAAATTAATCACACTCAAAAACTAGCACAATTTGCTTGGTTTTCTGTTTTCAAATCAAAAATATTAATTCGCACAATAAATAATCTTATTTATTGATATTTGTTAATAAAAGCTATTCAAAAGAAAAAGGAAGTTCTAATATTTTAAACAACTTTTTCATCTTTTCATTTTATGTATCAGCAAACTATGCGAATATTGCATCATACTAAGAATAATATATCAGTTTTTAATTTCAAACTGTTTTTATTCATTTGATAATTTATAACCTAAAACATGAAAGTTTAATATACTAAGCTATGCAAATCTTATGGGTCAATAATAAACAAATTATATGAAAAAGACCCAAAATTCTTCACCTACTCACATAAATTCAAGGATTCGAGAGATTGAAATTCTGTGGGATCAGAACGAATTACCTGAAGATATAAAAACTGCATATAGAAATGCATTTACTCTTCTCGAACCTAGGAAGTTAAAAAACTTTCTTGTCAAAGAAATCGACAACTTACGAAACAACAAATCTCTTATCATAACATGTNAGAACGAATTACCTGAAGATATAAAAACTGCATATAGAAATGCATTTACTCTTCTCGAACCTAGAAAGTTAAAAAACTTTCTTGTCAAAGAAATCGACAACTTACGAAACAACAAATCTCTTATCATAACATGCTTAACTGGGATCTTAACAAGAGAACAAACAATTGATTCAATCAAATCCCTTGACGAAAGTCTCTCATCGTGTAAAAACTGGGTGTTCGTCAGTGAAATAAAGCAAGAATGTGCTGAAATTTTGACTGCTTATCAAATGATAACACTTGATTTAATAGAAAACCTTTTTGAATGGAAAAATTCTATGCTTGAAGATTTATGCAGTGATAATATAAGTATTGAATACAATGGTATGAAGTATATAAATAAAATATGTTCAGATATGCAATTTCTAGCTAGTTCTGAACTTGTTAGGGTTTTTAATTTCGAAGAAATAAGTGATCCATTTTTGATTAAAGCTTCAAAAGTTGTTGAAGGCAAAAATAACAGATTTATTATTAGAGAAGGTGGGGATGATTTTTTGGCTATGCAGGTATCGCAGTTTAATAGAGCTCAAAAACTTGAAAGGCTTATTGGAAAAGAAAATGGGACTATTGTTAATAAGTCTTATAGTAGAGAAAAGAAATTGAATAATCGAAGAATGAATAATATTACTGTATCACAATCTAGGGTGAAATCAGATTTTAAGTATATTGACAGAGTTTTAAATACTTTTGAGAAAAAGAAGGTATATTCGGAGGAAAAAGATAAGGATGAGATTGATAAACCTAAAAAAAGAAAAGAACAAAAGTTGACTAAATTTTTACCTTCTTCAAGTAGTACTAATACTCCAGTTTCATCGTATCAAGAAATCCGCAAACCAGTTTCTTCTTTTAAAAAACTTGAACCATTGCCTGCTAAAATTAAGCCTTCAAGAAACATATCTTCCAGAGCACTATTAGCCCCATTAGAACTTGTAAAAGACACAAACATATCAAAAGAAAATAAATTACAAACCGATATCAGTTCTAATAACTATGGAAGATCAGTTGATAGTTTTATAAATGTAGAAAAAACTATTTACTTTGATGAATTATGTTTACAAATCTATGAAAATTTTGCTAAAGATTCAATGACTTACAACTTTTTATTTACAATAATCAATGAATGCTTAGATGATTTATTAATTTCCCAAGCAAAACAATTTGAATCTAATGAAAAAATTATCTTTATAAAGCAGATAAAAAATCATGAAATAGAAAAATTACTAAATTTTATCAGTGAAAAACTAATTGAAGAATCCTTATCCTACAAGTTTTTAGAAAACATTTTTATATCCGCTCTTACAGAATCTGAACAATCAAAACTATTAAAAATGATATCAGATGACTCATTATTATCTCCATCAGATATACAAAATCTGACAAATCAAAATAGACTTAAACAAAAAAGTCAGGGTGAAATTCATTTAATAAGCAGAGATAATCATAGGAAAATAAACACAAACAGGTTGATAAATAAGAAAGTAGAAAAAAAACCAAATATAAGCATAGACAATTATATTAAAATGAACTTGGATAGGAAGAAAAAATCGAAAACTAAGGCTAAAGAGTATATTTTAAAATTTGATGATGAAAATGAAAATGATGTAGAAAGAGTATTGTTTATAGACCCAATAATGCTTGATATAAAAAATACTGAATCGGGAATAAGACAATATTTCGATAGTCTTTCTCCTGTATTTAAAGCATATTTAAAATTACCAGAAATTATAATTCAAGAAGCTTTAGGTTTTATCAATCCTGAATTTTTGTGGCTAAGAGATAGTCAAACTAAATACATAACTGGACTTGTTATATTATCAGAAAATATGAATATTGACAAAAAAATATGCACTATTTTCCATTTATCTTGTATCAAAGCTAAAGAATTTGCGATGTTTATAAAGCAAATCTATGAAAAGCTTAAAAATGAAAATTTTGCTGCTGTTGAGTTCCCTTTGGTCCCTATAGACTTCCAAGACATAATAAAATCTCTTCCTTTTAATAACATCCCTGATAATAACCTCAAAAACTCATTAAAAATTGCAAATTCCTTTAAATTAACTTTTGGCAGTGATATTGAAAATAACGAAAACCCACCAGGTGACGGGATTATATACGGTAATTGGCTTTTTATACTACAAGAATTAAATAAAAATGGGGTTTATTTTGTCGATATTGCCCCAAATGGAAGACTTCAAGAAGATATAACTGAAGTATATAGCATTTTTCGTAGTATCTCAGATTTCCCTTTTTCCAACAAATTTCCCCATCCTTTAGAATACAAATTCCCAGTATCAATTTATATTCAAAACAATCAGAAATATCAACATTTTAGAAATGTGAAAACCAAACATAATTCTGATATGAAAATATATTTTATCCCTACAAATAATACCCAAATATCAATTTTTTATATTGAATTTGATAATCTTTATGAGAAAATTTCATCTGTGATTTTACAATGTAAAATTGATCTTTTTGCTAAGGTTGAAATGCTATTAAAAGAAACATTACAAGAAATGATCNATAATCTTTATGAGAAAATTTCATCTGTGATTTTACAATGTAAAATTGATCTTTTTGCTAAGGTCGAAATGTTGTTGAAAGAAACATTACAAGAAATTATTACTGAGAATTTGATGGTACCTTGTTTTAATGTAGAAGGGGTTTGGAATTTAAAATGGATTCTTGGTTTGAAATGTGCTGAAAAAGGGTTAGTTTCGAGTGCTGTAGAATCATGGAGTATTTTATGCGATTTTAATGAATGTACTTCAACTTTAGTTGTGGATGATTGTAGGAAAATAGGTAAAGAGTTTATTTTTGGTAAGTGATATTTAGGGATTTTAAATAAGGAAGTATTTGAATTGTTAGAAATACCATTACTTGCTGTGATTGTTAGAGAATCTAATTTTATTAATATATAAATGGGTAATAGAGCACCAAAATCAAATCCTCAAGAAGTTTCTAAAGAAAAACCTAAAGAAGTACCTTCGCGCTTCTTATATACTCAAGGTCTAAACGAATCAAATCAATGTGGCAAAGACGGGTATCCTCTATCAAAATCAAAATGCGTAGTGACAGCAGTAGGTGGAATGAATCATGCCCTAGCAATTTTGAATACCGGCGAATTTGTTTCCTGGGGTTCAAATGAATTCGGTCAACTTGGCACTGAAGCTGATTCGTACTTGTCATCATACATTCTAGAGCCAGCTACCATATGCCCAATAGCTTTACCTCGAAGTATCGGGGCAATAAGAATTGTCAGTATTTCAACAGGAATTTGGCATTCAGCATGCGTTAGCGACACAGCACAAGTGTTTGCATGGGGTTTAGGGACAGAAGGTCAACTAGGAATCAATCCTAAATCGTTTTTCATAATAAAAAACACAGAGTCAAATGAGAAATTCATATCAAAGCCCACATTAGTTGACTCATTATCTTTGAAAAAATGTCAAAGCATATACTGTGGAAGCAACTACACTATTGTAAAGACAAGAGATCATAAAATTTATACATTCGGTAACGGAACCGAAGGAGTATTAGGTAATGGAAATACTTCTATAACGCATATTCCTCAAGAAATTCAAAGTTTATCTGGGGTTCATATAAAAAAAATAGCTTGTGGATGGAATCATTGCTTAGCTTTAACATCTAAAGGAGTTGTTTATAATTGGGGAAACCAACTTAAAGATATAATACATGGAAATGATCCGATTCTATTCCCACAAATAGTTTCTGAGTTACAAGGATATTTTATTAATGATATCGCTTGTGGGGATTATCATTCATGTGCATTATCTTGTAAAAATCCTAATGAACTTTTAACTTGGGGTAGTAATGGATATGGTCAACTTGGTATCCCATCTTTGGGTTTAGAATATGTTGCACGTATCCCAATAAAAGTTGAAATACATGAAATTGCCCAAGTTGTTTGTGGAGGATTATTTACTATGGCTAGGCTTAAAGAAAATACGGTCATGGCTTGGGGGTGTAATAGACAAATGCAAATTGGGCAAGGGTTTCCTAATATTGTTAGAGAACCATCAGTGATTTTATATCAGAAATCTGGGCTTAAGAGAATAACTTGTGGGTATTCAAATGTCATGTTTTTGAGTAATGAAATTGTATTGAAGGATGATATTATTAATCCTGAGTGTGAAATGAAAAGAAGAGTTCTTAGTAATGATTATAAAATTGAAAGCTCAAGAGATTTGACTTCTGATAGAGGAGATAGATCAAATCAAAAACATTAGTGCATAAGGATTCTAATAGGATTAGATAAGAAATATAGATACTTTATGGAATGAGTTAGTATATAAAGGATTTTAATGGGTTGTGGTTTGATGAAAATATAGTTGGATAAGAAAGATGAAAGGGTTGATTTTTTGTTGTTAGTTTATTTTATTATTAAGGAATTATGATATACTTTGATTTTATTTACGGTAAATTTATAGTGAGAATACAATAATAGTTAGATCTAGTTTATAAGTTAAATAAATTATATTTATAGTGAATTATGATTATTTTACAAGCAAAAAAAAATCATACATCCATAATATCCAACTACCCAAATCTCCAAAAAAATATCACACAAAAAAACATTTACAATCCTTAATCAATAACCTAACTACTTATCCTCCTTTCTGCACCAAAGTAAATCTAGACCTAACCATCTTCCTCTCTTTATTTTTTTTAGGTTTACAGCATCCTTCCCCAAACCTCTCACTTCCNTCCTCTCTTTATTTTTTTTAGGTTTACAGCATCCTTCCCCAAACCTCTCACTTCCCACAAGTTTCTTAACCCCATTCTCAGGCACAGCAGGTTTCGTCAAGCTTAAAAGCGCAGCATACAACTTAGCCACATATCCATAATTTTTCGAACTAATAACAAGTCTCTCATCATTTCCACAAGCAATCCTAATATAATAATTCTTATCAGCAGGTAAATGGACTTCAACAGAGTCAATTTTTTCTAATTCAAAATTTTTAATCAATTCAGCATCAACAATAAACAACAAAGATTTCAAAGTTATAATAACAATAATATTTTGATCTTCAACCATAGATAAAAATAAGACAATACTTTGTTTTTTATATTCAGAAAAATTCATAAGATAATCTTGAGCCTCAGCCATATGATGACTATATTTTTCAAGTACCATTCTTGGGCTAAAATGTCTTGGGAATCTAACACGTCCTAAAGGTGTGATTTTTCCTTTAGATAAAAATATAGCTGCATTACTAACCCCTGATGTTAATCCACTACCAATTCTTAATGCTGCAGTTAAAGGTGATGTCATTATACCAATTATCCCTGAACCAAGACCTTTTATAAGACCTTTAGGACCTTGTTTAGCCCCTTTCCATGGTTTTAAAAAAATCCCAGTAACCCCATTAGCTAAATCCATAACTCCACCTTTGAATCCTTGTAATATACTTTCTAAAGCATCATCACTTTCATTAACCATTTTAACACTTTTTTTATCTCCCCCAACTTCTTTTACTAGTTCATATAGATTACCAGTTATCTTAGATACTGATTCAAAACTCCCAGCGACTATCCCCCCGACTAAGGATCTTATACCTTTTTTTATTCCTTCAGCAAATGCTTTTGGACCTTTGATTATCCCTTTTACTGGCTCATTTATGAATTCTAAAACTCCTGTACCTAGTTTGTCTATTAATCCTACTGGATTTCCTATAATATCAGATGAACCAAGGATTTTATATATTTGTAGAATCCCTTGACGTTTATAGTTTGATATAAGCATTTTTGATAGATTGGATAATGTTTGGAAACTTTCATGGATGAAAATTTCTTTGAAATATAAAGGGGAGTTGGATATGTTGATAAAAGAATTGCCGATTGTACTGAGGAGGTTTAGTTGGCCAGAACCTTCTCTTGGGTCGATTTTGTGTTTGGGGTCTTTTTTACTAGGTTTGAAAGAGATTATTATTTTCACTGCACAAAGGTGGAGGAGTTTTATATAGGATTTATTAGAAGGGTTTATGGTATTTTTTGATAACTTAATCGGAGATGGATCCAAACTTGGACATATATATTTCATATCTACCACTGTATTCGGAAATCCTGCAAACGGCTTAACCAACACTAATTTCTTAACAACTTCAGCTGAAAACTCTAATATCATATTAGCAATCTCTTGGTTTACATTAACCCTAATTTCCTGAAATGCAATTTCAAACCAAGAAAACCTTTTAATAACATCTTTCTCAATAACCCCTTTTCCAACAATTTTATCATATATAGTCCTATCGATCTCTAATTGAAACATTGGCACATTCTCATCTTTCTCTGGAGATGGCCCTAAAATCACTGGGAAATATTTTTTTTTAGCTTGCATATTATCAAGCTGGAGTTTTCCTACGCTTAACTTAAAAATCTTATGTTTTTCCAATCTTTTCTTACTAAGCCTATCCTTTTCTTTATAATTGCTTATTATATTCAAAGCGCTAAAATAAAAAAGTTCTTTAGGGGTGCTATTAACAATCGAAACTCCAATTCCTTTAAAATTTAAATTGCATTTATATTTCCATTTATCTTTCCCATTTTCTAAGCCAGTATCTTCAGAGCTTCTAATAACATTAACAACAACTTCCCTTGTAATCCCTACAACTCTAGTTTCAAGTTGATACTTACTAAATTTCTTAGGTTTTTTAACTTTTTCTATCTTAACTTCTTTAGTAATTTCCCCTATAGTAAACTCAATAGCTCTTTTCTCTTCACCAAAATAGTCAAAAACCCAAGGAATCCTCGTATTTGCTGGTATTTCAAAAATCGGCAATTTTTTCTGTTTTAATTTTATAGGTTCATCAGTACGATTATTAATCGCAAACTCAGGTTCTATAGGTGTTGTTAATATTATTATAATAGTAGCTTGATCTTCTGTTGTTACAATTACCCTAACAATATGATTATAATTATTCATATAATGAGGTTTATACCATTCATTAGATAAGTTTTCTATATACTCATCAGTTTGAGCTTTGATTTTTATTTGAAAATCTTCTATGTTTTGTATACTAAAATTTGTTGACCAATCTATATTGTTTCTTGATACTTGGATTTGTTTAGATATATCGTAATTATCTAGATAATATGTTTGAGTTGTATCTGTTTTTATTATATCTGTAGAGTTGTTATCAGGATTTTTTGTAAATTGACGTATGAAAATTTCGAAAGGAAGTTTGTTTGTTATGATAAATCTTGGGACTATTGTTATTATTTTTGTTTTTAGTAATGGCTTGGATGCTGATGATACACTTAAGCCTAGGGGAGCTTGTTTTGGAGATAAGGAAGTTGGCTTTTTTAGAGGGAGGATTATACAGCCGGATATACCGATTGTATCGATGTTGATGGTTTTGCTTAGCTCGCTTCGCTCGCCATTTCTAAATTTTTGGATCATGAGTTTTATATGTTTGGATTTGAAGAAACATATACTGTTGTGTTCTAGGGTAAGGCTTGATTTGCTACTTTTTATTTCTAGGTCAAATTCGGTTTTGTTGATTATGATGTATTTGCTATAAACTTCAATATTTTTCGCATACACAGAATCCTGAATTTTTTTTCTAACTTTATCCCTCAAACTAAAATCAGCACTTTTATTTTTCTTAACTTCTAAAACCGTAGGATTGATTTTAATATCTTTACCAGGGAAATTTCCAGTATATCTAACTGAGAATTTTTTATTCCCAATAGTTTTCCATTCAGTTTGTAATTGTAACTCCGAATCAAACTCAAACCTAAAACTAAATTCATGTTGTAAATTCGGGTTAAGTTTAGAACAAAACACAGAACTTCCAGCATTGCATATACCCAAGAAACTCTCAGATTTATTCGCATAAACTTTCATTAAACCTGGCATAAGATTTTCAAAACAAAAAGGTATATTAAACTGTGCCACAATCTGTCTTTCTTTAGTCTCAGTCTTAAATTCACAAACAGTTAAAATAGCCCAATCTCCTGTAATTAACTCAATAGTTTTATTTTCAAAAAAACTCACAAATCCACTTTTCGTCAGAACTTTCGGTTCATCTAATTCATAAGTCCATCTTAAAGGTAAAGCCCATAACCTTCCAGCTTCAATTTCATATTGTCCATGACCACAAAAAACAATAATACTACTACACCCATTATTCATACAATATTTACCACTTTCAATCTTAACAACAATCATATTATCTTTTGACATAACATTTAAAATACAGCTTAATTTCCTCTCTAAAGACACTAATTCAAAACCCCTAATACCAATTCTTTCAAAATATAAGCCTTTAACCAAATCATAACCTTCTATTTTTAAACATAGTCCTATAGGAACTTGTATATCTTCAGTAATACCATTACTAAGCCCATTTTTTAATATGCTCATATTAATTTTTTCTTGTAGTTGATCATAAGTAAAAATCTGACTTTGGCCTGAGTTTAAAGTCCATATATCAACTTCTGTATTTGGAAGATCGAGCCATACCTGGGCACTAGTTCCTAAATTGTTTTCTATTGCGTAAAAAAACTGCCTATGGGCCAAAACTTCGTTTTGGTCAGTTAAAACTCTTTCATTTGCAATACTTTTAGCCCAAATAACACTGTTTTCACCTAGTTTTTGTAATAAAGTCCCGATGTTTTCTATTAAATTCATAGTGATGTTTATATTCAAAACTGTTTGTGATTCGAATTTCATTATTATCGGCGACTCATCTGCAGGTTTTTCAAGTGTCCCATGAAAATCCCAGTTTTCTATAAGTGGTTCCCATGTACACATTTTCAAATTGTAATAATCTGCATATACAAAACTACTTAAAGATCCTTGAATATTCTCAACATTATAATTCACATTAAGTTTAAAAGAACTCATTTGAAACGATAATAATGCATAAGCTTTAACCCCAGTATCCTCAAGTAAAGTAGCTTTAAAAGTATTACATTCCATAAAAATCTGTAGTTTAGTTCGGAATTTTGGTATATCAACATTATGAGAATTCTGTGTTTTATTATCAGGAATCCATTTTTTAATCAGATTTTTTATATATTGTATATCCCTAAATCCAACACCTAATTGATAACTTTCAAAATTCATAGAAAGTCTCATTTCTATAGGATTTCCTTGTGGCTTTGTACATAAATAATATATCCCAATACGTGATGATGGGAATAAATCATATGTTCTTTCTTCAGAAAGCACAATACGATCTTTGTTTACTAAACCAATAAGCCCACCTATATGTGTTAAGGTTATAGCCGCTTCATCACTAAGGAAAATATAGTCTAAAGAAATTTCTTCTTTGTTTTCATCGAAAGATATTTTATATGTTTTTGAAGATGTATATTCGATAAAAGCACCAAAGTTGAAGCACCCAACACGTTTGTCGATTTTTGTCAGGGATAAAGGAAGCCAAAGTTCGAAATTTGTCAATTGGACGACTAGTTTTGTATGAAAAGTTGTTTGGTAAACGTATTTTTCTGTTTTTTGCTTGTTGGAATATGTGGATGTTGGGGTTACAGATTTTATTGTATCGATGAAGAAGTTTTTAATAGTTTTTAATAGGGAATATGAGAGAATTAGCCTCATGTCGTTGATATAAACTGATATTTCTAATATATCAGCTTTAGGTTTTAATATTATGCTGGTTTTGACTTGGAGGATTTTTTCTGTAGTTAAAGGGTTTTTTATTTCTGTTGTATATAACAAAGGGTTACAAATAACTTTGTTTAGTATTATCCCTTCACGATAATCATTAAGTTCAAACCTCCCAAGTGTGAAATCCAAAGCTAAACTTCCATCAACACTTAAAACTGTTTGAGTTTTTACCATAAGTACATGCATCCCACATAGCGGTTTATTATTTTCTACAAGTTTTATGTCGATTTCTTCAAATAAAACTTCGAAACTCATTTTAACAACCTTATCGATTTTCTTCATCTGATCCTTATACCCTTCTGTTTCTACAATTTCATTTTTTATTTGTGTCTTGCTTTTATAATACTCATATTTCTTAGTTTTTTTAGTAATATAATCAGGTCTAATATTATCAAAAGTAGTTAAAGCTAGCATTTTTAGTATCAATATAAACTTTAACACTTTATCATGAATAGAAATCCCAATTCTAGGAAATAAAATCTTAGCTTCAATACTTGGAACAGTATATTGAGTATTTTTACATGTCTTTATATATAAATTCCAATCAACAGATGAGACAATTTCTGTATAATTTCCATCAAAACAAGATTTTATATGGTCGAATTTCCATACAACACAAGCTCTTAATGATGTGTATATAAAAGTGTATAATGCAAAGTCTAAACCATTTTCTGTATGGTTTTTTGTATGAGTTTGAAGCCTTCCTAAGTCAATAACAAGCATTCCTAAGACTTTAGAATAAATGTCTAGAGGGAAACAAAAAACTGGACCTTTTATGTTAATGTCTAGTTCTATAGATTCAGTTGTCCCTGTTGATATAAGACTTTTTATATATTCTTCACCTAGTTTTATATACCCAGACGAGGCTTCAGAGATTTGTTTTAGGTATTTTTTCTTGAGTCCTTTAGAAGTATTTGCCCAAAGGTTTGAGAATATTTTATAAACTTTAGAGAATGATATGAGGTTTATAATATAAATTACCCCTTCTGAGTATAATGATAGTTTTTTTCCATATAAAGATTCGTATTCCAATTTTAAAGGCTTGCTTTTGAAGATGTATTTAAAAACAGGGCTTTTAGCTATTTTATCGTAAATAACTGTTTTTTGTATTCCCAACTGGCCAAATACCGATTCGGTCCTTATACCGATTTTCACATCAAAACTATGCATTTTAAACATAAGCAAATCCTCGTCTTGGTGTTTTAGGGCAAAATTCGTTGTTTCTATATGGAAATTGACGAAATTCTTAACGAACTCCTTTGGGACTATAGAAAAGTCCTTCTCACTCGCTACCCAGGATTCCATTTCTTCAGCAAAAGCTTTTTTTTCTAGCATAATCTCTTGAAATCTGTTTTTGAGTTCATTGATTTTCCCAACAAATTTCGCATTTTCCGCACTTTTTTCCGTGTCTGATTTTTTCCAGAAAAAGCTTATAAACTTATTAAAACCCCCTTCCTTAGCCTCATTTTCAGTATTTTTAAGGTCTTCAGCAAGTCCTTGAGTTTTTTTCATTATCTCCAATTCTTTATCAGCAATTTTTCTTTGACCTATAATCGAATATACATCATATTCTTCTTCGAATTCACCAAGTTTTTTTCTGATTTTTTTAGCTTTTTTTGATGTTTTAAGCAAAAGTCTATACTCTTTATATAAATCTTTATATATCTGCGCTTGCTCTCCTTGGATACTAGGGAATTTCGTATATATTTTTATAGACTTTTTAAAATGTGAAAATGCTTGCAAGAATTCTAAAACCCCGATTATGCTTTGAAGCTGTTGGACTTCAATTGAAATATTAACTTGAGGGTTGTGAATTAATAATGAATACTGAGGAATCGAAAGGTTTTTTGGGTTTTTATTGATCTGCATTTTCATTGTAAAAGTTGTGGGGCTGAGGATATGCTTGTGTTCAATTTGACCTTGAAGTTCCTTGATTATCATATTAGGAAAAGACATATCGGTACTTGACAGATAGGTTTCATAATCAAGAAAAATGTTTATTCCTTCAATTTCCAGAAGCTTATAACTAATATCAAAAGACTCAATAAACTTCGGCTTCCAATTCTCATCACAACTTTTAATTCTTATAGTTTTAATCATAAACCCAATCGAAAATGCTTTTTTATCTTTTAAATTGTCTTCATATCTAAAATATATGTTTTTAACTGAGACTTGTACATTTAGTATTATTTTCTTTATAAGTTTTGATATAAAATTCTGATCTTCTTTGAATGTGATTTCTGAATTTGTTATAGCTTCAAAGTTATCAAGGATAGTCTTTTTAAAATGTTTGGTTTTTGTAATCTGAGTTTCTTCACTCCAATTATCAGGGGGAATAGGAGAAATTAATCCGTAAATCCCTGAGATTTTGATTTTTAAAGGACTTGATGAGAGAGATGACCATGGGATATCGATATAAAGGGAATTTATGTAGCCATAATGCATTTTGAAAGGAAAACCTAAGGAGTCAATGGAAGATTCTTTGATCATGATGTTTGATAATGAGACTTGTCCTGAGAAAATAGATAAATTGAGCTGCTCAGGGTTAAAGTTTTCAATCCAGGTGCCTAGTACACTGTTTAAAACATGTGCTACTGCTATGTTCATTTATATGCAAATAATTTACTTTGGAGATAAAGTTGTTAGACATTTTTGATATCATTAGCATTCAGAACAAAAATAAAAACAAAAAACATTTTCTCAAGCATATTAAAAAACCAATCATTAAACTTAATAATAAAAATAAAACCCAACACAAAACTTCTAAAATCAATAACTTTTAATATACAAATTTTATATTAAAAACCCATTTTTGTTGATAAATAATTAGATATTGTATGAGTCAATATTGTTCAAGGTCAAATATCGAATTATTCGCAGTTTATCTTAGTATATTCTGTGTATCTTTTGTATCAACATCAATCATCCCTTTAGCTAATGATATGGTTATGAGCTTTGGTATCACTGATGATCGTAATAAAACTGGGACTTGGGCTGGACTTATATTAACATCTCTTATGTTAGGTAGAGTTATCTCATCTCCTATATGGGGATATATAATGGATTCTTGGGGAAGAAGGCCTGTAACTTTACTAGCTTTAGCCTGTACAGCATTTTTTTCAATATGTTTTGGGATGACCACTAATATTATATCTTGTCTTTTTATAAGATTTCTACTTGGAGCAACTTCCCCACTTATGGTTACTGGGAAAACATTAGTTTCTGAGTTGTGCAAAGGAGAAAAAGTATCTTCTGCTATGGCATTACTTCTTCAATTTTGGAATGTTGGATATATATTAGCAAGTTTTACTGGAGGTATATTAGCGAATCCAGTAAAAAAAGGTTGGTTCGAATCTGATTTTTTTGAAACTTTTCCTTTTTTTTTACCTTTTTTCATATCAGGGCTAATATGCATATTTTCATTTGTGCTTAGTTACTATTATCTAAGAGAAACTTTAGTAAAAGTTCAGGAAAATACTTTTATTGATAGGCCGCAAAGGAGTATTTTTAAAATTATCACAGATAGGAAGGTTTTCCCGATAATTGTTGTGTATGTTATTATGTATTTTAATGCTGCAGCATCGATTGAAGCGATAACTTTGCTTTTGTGGGCTAGAAAAGATACTGGAGGGTTTGAGATGTCGGTTCAAGAGATAGGATATATGATAGGGTGTTCTAATTTGTTTATATTATTGTTTCAAAGACAATTTTATATGTATTTTGTCCATAGATATGGAAATTATATAGTTTGCATATATGGACTTACTTTCCTTGCTATTGTTAATGCTATTATTCCTTTTGTCAGTGTTATTGAAAACACTTATGTAACATTTTGCTTACTGTTTATTTTATGTATAACTTTCAATATGCTAGAATTTATGATATCCTCATCGATACTTGTCATGCAAAATAATTCAGTCCCTCCTCATGAGCTAGGAAGATTAAATGGAACAACATCTTCTTTAGCATCTTTTGCAAGATCATTCGCTCCAGCTTTAACAGGTTTGTATTTTCATCAACAATAAGCAGTCCACTTCCTTTGCATTTAAATNTTATGATATCCTCATCGATACTTGTCATGCAAAATAATTCAGTCCCTCCTCATGAGCTAGGAAGGTTAAATGGAACAACATCTTCTTTAGCATCTTTTGCAAGATCATTCGCTCCAGCTTTAACAGGGTTTGTATTTTCATCAACAATAAGCAGTCCACTTCCTTTGCATTTAAACTGTGCCTTTACATTTTTATGTATCGCTGGGATGATACTTTTCGCTGCTTTTTTTGCTGTTAAGGTTTGCAAAACAAATGAAAAAAGTTATACTGAAATAGAAAAAGAAATAGCTTTAGTAGATATTAATGAAACATAATCATAATTCATTATAAAAAATCTAATAATATAAAATCTTAAATGATTATCGGAGCTTTAACTATAAGTCTTTTCTTTGACTTAAGCCATTTTGCTGATATACTTCTATCATCCAAGCTAAACTTATCAAAAAATACTTCACAAGCAAATGACAAACATCTAACTTTTATACTTTTTTGTGTTGCATCAAGTATCACCCCTTTCATTCCATTTTCATCTGGCAAATGAATAAAAATTTCAACTTCTTTTTCATGTTCATTAACTTCAACATTTCCTTGTCTTTTATCTTCGCTGATTTTTATATGATAATTTTTTATTTCCTATATGAAATTTACTTCAATAAGGATTTTTTTAGCTTGAGGTTTAGGTTCTTCAGATATCTCCTGAACTTTTGGTTGTAAAACTGGTTGGCTTGTTAAAACTTCTATAGTAGATTTTGGTTTTTGGGGTTTTGGGGTAAGACTTAGTTCTGATATTTTTTGTGAGTTTGTCCTTTCTGTTAATTCTGTATGGGTGTTACCTTTAAAGTATTTTTTATATTCTTCAGGGTCTGCAGCAGGGTCGAGAAACTGAGGTTGGGGACTTGGTTCATTATCAGGACCTTTGTAGGACTCAAAATAGTCGAATTCCCCTTTTTCATATAGCAATTTAAATTTCTCTTTCATCTCTAACCTCATACACACTGTCCCAGTAACATAAGCCTTAAACTTCAAATCCTTAAGTGCCATATCAATAACCACAGAATGTACCAAAGCATCAAAATACCACATAACTTTTTTACCTTCCACCTTTTTCTCCCTCCTTTTACTAAAACTCACAGGTATTGTTCTCCATGTATTTACTTTCCCCCTATCCGCAATTTCTCTTGCATCATTCAAAGGTTCCAAAACACTATTTTAACCTTACTTTTCATTACAACACATATTGATTAACACAATTTGCCTTTTGTTTTCTGTATAAGTTTTTATGCAATAACTAAATTCTCCTTGAAATTTAGATTTTCCTGATGACTCTTTGAATTCTTCAGCACCTTGTTCAAGATTTTTCTTTATAAACTTAGAATATTCCTATATACAAAATACTTCTGGGTTATTGACAGCCATTTCATCAAGCATACTCCAGAAATTTTTCATTTGATTCTGAGTGCTTGGATCTGAAAGGAAATCACTTGGCAAATTTTGCATGTTTTTAAGAAAGTTTAGAGCTTCCATTAAGAAATATGTGTAATGGTAAAATTAATTGGTTTGATTATAGGTTTATTTATAATATTGTTATGGAGTGGGAAACCAGAATATTGAATGAAATTAATGAGTGTCGTTTAAATCCTAGACAATATTCTCTTAAAATCCAAGATCTTCTTAACCACCCATCATCAGAAATTCATGAACTTCTCTCAATTGAATCTTCTGACCAACTTCATAAAACCCATATCATAGCTAAAAACCTACTCTCATGTAAGCCTTTATCCCCTCTTTCCTGGAGCGACAGTCTTGTCAAAGTTGCCAAAGCCCATTCCGACTGGACAATCGCAAACGCTGATACCAAGCATCCTGAAGGTGAAGCTGAGGCTCATTCAAGCTTAGAAACTCATATTAAATGGACAGGAACCTTAACCGAATTTCAAACTAAACATCAACTAAACCCTGAAGCATTAGTCTTAAAACTTATAATTGAAGAGTCAAAACACGATACATTAAAAATCGACATAATAAAAAATGAATTCAATTTCGCTGCAGTTTCTGTAGACCAAAGCCCAAAAGGAGATATATTTTATGTTATTATCCTAGCAGAATATGTATTAAAATCAAAAAACCCAATATCTTCATCTCAACGTTCTGAATATGTAAAAGTTAAAGAAATAACCCCAGCTGAAGCACTTGCTGAACAAAAATCCAAACTAAAAAACACTTATAATAAACTTCATCGAAGGCAAAAAGAATATCAACTCAATGCTGAAGAAATCGAAGAAATCAAAGACTTTTTCTCTAAACTTGATGCTGAGAATTCAGGGTTTATTACATCGATTGATATACAAAATTATTTATCAAATCAAGATTCTAGTTCAAGTTTTAATACAAAATATATGAATTTTGATATAGAAAACAAAGATAAATATTGTATTGAAGATTTAATGTCAATGATATCGAAAAATCTGTCACAAACATCAGATATTTTTTCTGTGATTGTTCCTGAGAAAACTTGTTATGGAAATGATCCTAATGTTATTAGCCCAATATTGAAAAAAGTGAAAGATTTGTCTCAGGAGCTTATAAATGAAGCTAAGAGTATTTTTGATTATGTGGATATTGATAAATCAGGGGTTGTTGATTTGGAGAATTTGAAAAGTTTTGCTTTGGCTGAAGGGATGAGTTTTAATAGTGGGATTTTGGATGCGATACAAGAAATAGAAAGTTCGCAGAATAAACTGAATTTTGCTGGGTTGCTTAGTGTTATATCAGAATCTAGTTCTTTTATGGAAAATAGTGCTGAGAGAACTTTTCAGGTTAAGGGAGAAAAAGGGTTTATGGTTTCTAAGTGCTCAGATGAAAGAGAGGCTTATTCGAATATAGAGAAAATATCTCAAGAGGAAATTAAGGAAGCTTTTGATTTTATGGACTTGAACAAGTCGGGTATGGTCAATTGCTTGGATGTAGCGAAATGCATGAAGAATCTAGAGTTCAAGAACAAATTTTTAAATGTGTCAAATTATCTCCAGTATTGCGATTTACCTCAAAATACGCATATCGATTTTACATGTTTTTCAAACATCTTCCCTTTAGCCCGTAGGAGTATTTCCTAATCACTTAACTTTATTCTTGCATAAACACAAAGAATTATATTAAACATATTCTATTATGGTTTTTTCAAAGAAATTGTAACAGAAGGAGTTGGGGTTTTTTTCTTCATGTTCCAAGTGTTTTTAACAATATCTGTAGCTTCTTCAGCTGTAAGTATTTTAGAATTTAGTCCTTTAACAAGGCTTGATATAGATGATAGACTTTTCTGCTGCAGAACATTTTTTGCAATCAGATTTTTCCTTTCTGTCTCTTTTTGTGTTGGTGTCCTATGTCTTTCTACACTTTTATACCGATCTTTCATATTGTCAATCTGATAAATATTACTAAAAGCACCTTTCGAACTTTTCTGTCCCTTCTGCAACCCTTCACCAGACTTAATACCCGCCGCTACCGAGCTAGCTCTTAACCTTTCCGAAAGTTCTGGTTTACTAATTTCCTCAATCTTCTCTTTCAAAATAAAATTCGATGACTTAACCTCTTTTCTTGCCCTTCTCGCCTCTTCTAATTTTGACAACTTAATTTTTTTCTCACTATTCTTCGGAGACAATATAAACTGTTTTATAGTTGGACTTTCCTCAAAAGACACTTTCCCACAAGTAAAACTTGCTGAAAAATCTTCATTTGGCGTATGAACATAAGAAGGTTGTGTCATAGTCGATATCTGTTTTTTCATTTCTTCAATTTCTTGTTTCATTCTATTAATAATCGCATCTTTAGCTTCACTTTCCTCTTTATTTTTTTGTGCCTCTTGTTTTATTTGTGTATTTTGTATATGCAAATCTAAAGCTTCTAGTTTTAAATTCCTTAACATAATCTGCAATTCTAATATTTCCTTTTTATCATCTTTTTTTAATATCGACATCGCTTGCTGGAGATTTGATTTAGTTTTTAAATTCATATACAAATTTTCTAATAACTCAGCTCGAGCTTCTTCGTTTTCTTTTATATTTTGTTTTATAAATATAAGTTCATGTTTCAATGCTCGAAGTTCTTTGCTATTAAGTTCTTCAGTCTGATATTTCCCTAATAATTTCTTCATTTTCATAGTGTTATCTTCATTTAACAACTCAATTTCTCTTATGCTTTTTTTAATTTCCCAATGTTCTTCAAAGTTTATCATAATTTTCTGTGATATATCTTCTAAACCTTCTTGATTATCTACTCTTAATTCCCCATTTAAAATATTTTCTTCTGGTTTATTAATCTGTGATTTTAAAAACTCAATTTCTTGCCTTAAAGAATTGATAATATCTTTATATTCACTAACATGAGCTTCAACTTCTTTAGTATTTTGAATAACTTTATTTTTAATATTTCTTGCCCTTTCAGCATATTTTAATGTATTCAATGTTTCTTCTAAAGCTGATGATGATGGGGAAATACATGCGATCATTATAGTTTGAGTATTACCTCCAAGAGATTCTTTTAATATTCTTGTTAGTTTAGAGTCACGATATGGGATAAATTTACCACGTTTGTTACAATCACTAAGGATATTGATACAGTTACCTAAAGCTAATAAGGAACGATTTATGTTTGCCCCTTCTACCATTCTTTGTCCACGATTTTCTGTACTTGCAGCACGTTCGCTACCTGCAAGATCAATAAGACAAAGTTTTGATGTAAAAACACTGCTAACGATGTTTTTGTCTTTTGAGGATTGCTCAAGGGAAAGCTGAAGAATTGCATGGGAACGGGTTGAGAATTGGTTTGCTGCAGTTGATGCCATGACTCTTATAGAATTCCCTGAATCAATTATCTCTTTAGCTTCAGCTGATGAAGTGATTTCAAATTCTCTTAAGTTAGGAATTATCACACCTTTTAATGGATCTTCAACTACCATTAAGTTTTCTCCAGATCCTAGAAGGTCACGAACGTGTTCGTTGTAGATTTCTAAATAGCTTAGTTTTAGAATATAATCACAACGTTTATTTGTCATTGATGTGATACAATCATCTACTGCTATATAAACTACCCCTTTTTCTTGTTTATAAGTAGATGAACTACCGAGCATTGTGTGGGTTTTACCTGCACCTGTCATCCCATAAGCGAAACAGGTTCCGTTTAGTCCATTGCATACATCTTCTACTAAGGATTTCAGTTCTTCTCGATATATTTTTAAATTCTCAGATCGATCAGTAAAAACCTTATCGAAAGCATAACTGTTTTCTTTACTAAAGTTTCCTCGCTGCTCATGCACCCAGATCTATGTAATACTTACAATATTATCTTCTGACCTGATTATTTTTTCTGCCCGGACTGCCTTTTCTTTTTCTGACATAGGCCGTACTCTGACAAAGACTCTGAAAGGAATTATTTCTTCTTGTTTAATTTCCATAATGTATTAGAAATCGTTATAAGGGATAAGCGCATATATATATTTATTTAAGAGATTTACTAGGATATTGTTTTTATATGATGAAATTAGTAAAGTGATACAGTTTTTTTATATTTTGTGTGATTATTGACTTTTTGATTTATTGAAATACAGTTTAGGATTAATTTGAGATTGGTGTTGATATATTGATTTTGGTGTTATGGATGATAAAGCAATTTTAAGTTTTATAAGAAACTAGTAGATTTATGATTGGTTTGTTTTTAGTGTATAAAAGAAGNATGTTGATATATTGATTTTGGTGTTATGGATGATAAAGTAATTTTAAGTTTTATAAGAAACTAGTAGATTTATGATTGGTTTGTTTTTAGTGTATAAAAGAAGAAGATTATTTTTTGGAATATTTTTTTTTAGTTTAAGCATAATATTATGACATACTAAAGAGAATAAAATTAGATTAAATATTTGCATCAAAATAAGAGATAATTATAGGAATAAAACTAAGTTGCTTATACTAGTTTCATCAAAACTTCTAATTGCCTACAAAATTATATAAAAAACTATACTCATAACATAAACCCAAAACCTTAAAAAAAAATCATTCAAATCGCACTAAAACCCATAAAACGCTCACAAAAAACCCAGACTATTTTTTTTTCAAAATTCCCTCCAAAACATCAACACAAAGCCTAATCTCCATATAACCTACCACAAAAATCCTTTCTAAATCTACATTTACACCCTATACAACAACTCTCCCCCTTTAAAACTCATAATCCTTCAGCACCATCTTCCAAGTAAAACTTTTTAAAATCTCGTATTTTATTATAAATTTAACAAATGGGATGTTTTACATCAACGCGTAGCAAATCTTTTATCCTAATATCAGATCGCTTATGCACATACAACCGTTCAGGTAAAATCCCAGTAAAAGTTCGTAATAAACTTGGTGCTGTAATCGGTTCGCAAAGTGTAACATTTCAACCTACAGATCCAATACTCATAACAAGTAAAGAAGTATCTTTAGGTCCAGAAACTCTTTTAATCTCATCATGTGTACTACCAGGAATGGACCCAAGAGGTGAGTATAAAAAAAAATGCCAAGATAACTGTTTTTACTTATACAACGATTCTGGGGTTTTGTGTTGTTTATTTGATGGCCATGGAAGCCAAGGTGAAAAAGTTGCCGAATTTTGTCAAAGCATAATAGAAAGGTTGTTTTATCATGAACAAGCTCTTTTGACAGTAAAAATTATTTAGTCAAACCCAGATAGTTTTATAAAACGAGCAACAGAAAAATGCGATAATGAGCTTAGTTCAAACAAAAAAGGTATCGATTCTGAATACTCAGGCTGGTAAAAAATATTTAGTACAGGTGTTTTAGTTTATATAACAACATCAACAATTTATTGTGGAAGTGTTGGTGATTCTAGAGGAATGATAGCTACAACTACACAACCTGATATCTTACCTGCACCTCCAGCTAGTTTAGGTGCTGAACGTGAAATTCTTGCTGGTGTTAAACAAAGACGTAAAAGTTTTGTTGAGACACAAATTCATTCAGTCCAATTAACAAGAGATCAAAAACCTGAAGACCCTGAAGAACTTCAAAGAATTGTCAAATGTGGAGGACGAGTTCAAAGACTTACTGATAATTTAGGTAACAAAATAGGCCCATATCGTGTATGGAAACAAAATGCTAATACCCCAGGTTTAGCTATGAGTAGATCAATAGGTGATATGATTGCAAAAAATATTGGGGTGATTTCTGAACCAGTATGCACAAGTTATAATAGAATACAAGGGGATTTGTTTATTGTTATTGGTAGTGATGGGATATGGGATGCTATGGATAATGAAGATGTTGGAACTTTTGTTGAATGTTATAGGAATAAATGTAAAACTTTTGTTGATAGTTGTTGTATTGGTGTTGAGATTAATCCTAGTAACTCATGTATTGCTCAGATTTTAAGTGAAGAAGCTAGGATGAGATGGTATACTATTGTTGAAGAAGAAGATGTTATGATTGATGATATTTCATGTATTGTTTTAGAGATTAGGAAAAATGCTGAAGTTGGTGTTAAACATTCAAAGAGGCCGGTACCAATGGAAGAAGTTTCGGAAAAAGTTGTTGAAGAAGAGGGAGAAGGGTTGAAAAGAGCTCCAACTATTAAGGAAATCACAGTTAGAGACCCGAGAAGAGGCAGTTTTGTATCGGATAAGATTGAAGGAATTGATTTGCTTGGGTAGTAGCTTATTTTTTTTTATCTTATTATAGTTATTAAAGGTGAAGTTATTAGGGGGTTTTTTTATATAATGGAATATATATATCGGAAAATATTGTTATAATAGTATTTTTGGCCTATGTNTATCTTATTATAGTTATTAAAGGTGAAGTTATTAGGGGTTTTTTTTATATAATGGAATATATATATCGGAAAATATTGTTATAATAGTATTTTTGGCCTATGTAATTTAAACTTAAAGACTAAGTTAGCTTTTTTTAATATACCCTTCAAGTGATTTCAAATAATCTCTAAGCGGATACAAGTCTCTAATCTCTTCAAAGCTTCTTCCTTCAGTATGAGTCGATATATCTAAGCCATCTTGTATTTTCTCCAACTCCTTTCTTAAAGTTTCAAGCATTTTAATCTGACTCAAAACAATTTTCTTCTGATTAATCCTGTAATACAAAGCACTTTTCATCCTCCCTGAGCAGTCAGTTTTCAAAAGTTCTTCATCATACTCTAAATTAGTCACAAAATCTTCATGTAGTTCAATACAAATACTTAAAAACTTATCAATAATCTCAAGTTCTACCTGTATATCAGATGGAAAGTTCTTAACTGGTATCGGCATCATTTCTCTATAATATATAAAAACATCAACATTCAATCTTTTTGGTTTAAGTCCATAAAGTTCAGTACTATTACAATATTCTTCACTTTTAGCTTTTATATCCTCAATCTTAACTAGTCCTTCTCTACCTGATCTAGCTAGCCATAATAAGAAATAAACAGTATCATATCTATTGTTAGGTATAGCAAAACCATAATCCAATAACAAATTCCTATTGTTTAATCGTCCATACGCATTCAAAACCTGTTCTCCTTTTTTAAAACTAGTCCTCACACCTGTGCTCATAAAAAAATAATACTCACCCTGAGTTGGTGGATCATCTGGAACATTATCTTCTTCATCATAAGCGCTTTCTTCTTCACTTGTACATTCAGCAATATTTCTTTCATCATCTTCACTTGAACTACTTCTATAATTTTCTAATACTCTATCTAATTGCCATATATTTCTAATTTCAGGGATTTCTGATTTTTCTAAGTACTTTTCTAACCGATTTGTGTTTTTTCTATAATCAACTTCGATTTCATATTCAAGTTTTATATCTAAAAAATCTGTATAATCAACTTCAGAAGTACGGTTTTCAGCTTGAACTTTTAACACGGATTTTTCTTCACTTTCATAACTTGTATAAACTTCACCATGGTTTGTATTGTCGGCAACAGGAATTAGCATACCTCCTTCCCATGCATAACCTCTTGTACAACATACCTTCCAAGACCACATAAACTCTTCATATAAGTTTCTATCAGGGGGAAAATATTCAGGATAGTTTTTAATAATACCATAAATACCTTTCCAGATTCTACTAATTCTGTCCCTCCATTTCATATTATCATGTACTAGAAGTTTATCTTGTAACTCAGCAAGTTCTTCTTCAGTCCAATCAATCATGTTACTAAACCCAGACATTGTTGTGAAATACGGGTACCAGAAACTTTCTGGACCTTTGAGTTTCTCATATAAAACAAATATCCAAAGTATATGATCATTACCTCGTGAATGCTTAGTGAAAAAACGCTTTTTGAATATATGACTGATTTCGCTTGATTTTGCTCTTTGTAAGTTGATGCATATACTATAAGGAACGAATACATAAGCTTTGTTTGGGGGGATGTCATTTTTAGCTGCAGTTCCAATAACCCCTTCATCCCAGAATGCAACTGGGTAGTCTAGCTAAGTTTTCTTTACATTTGGACAAATTACCCCATTATCATCAGCCCACTTTTTGTAAGCTGCGTAAATAGGGTCTGCCTTGAGAGCCTTGGTCTTTTCAACGTTGACATCCATATTAATAGCCTTTATCTTATTAAAATGAACTTCCTTAGGACTAAAAAAGTTAAATCCACTTGTGAAAAAATAATAGAAAATCTTGATCAAATCCAAACAACTAATGATTTTCTCAACACCCCACGTCCTAAAATTAAAGAGTTTTGTGCTGGGATGATAGTCCAAAAAGCATATGAAGACCTTTATACAAAACTTAAAAGTTATTATATAAAAGAACAATCAAATGAAGATCTTGAATATCAAACATTACTTGCTGCTTTTAGTTGTAAAAAGTATCAAGAATGCTTGTTTTTAGCTCAAGATTTGTTGGTTTCTCGACCTAAAAGAGAAGTTTTTATAGTGATTTTAAACCTTTGTATTAACCATTTGAACTTAGGTGAAATGGCTTTGCATTATAGTTCTTTAGCTTTAGAAACTCTGCCTCAAGATGATATTATTTTATGTGCTAGAGGGGTTTGTTGTTTGTATAACGCAAATTTATCATTATATCAACAGACAAAAACTAAACTATTAGAAGAAGCTAAAGAGCATTTTGATAATACTGGGAGCACTGGTCAAAATGTTTTGTTTTTTAAAGCTATCACTTATGTCCAATTAGGGAAAATAAATGAAGCTATGAATTTTGTTATGGAAGGTTTAAGAATTACTATAAACTATAAATACACTGCATTAGGTGCTTTAATCTTAGCAGGTCAAGAAGATTTTACTGGAGCTTTATCTCTTATTAAAAGAGGTTTACAAGCTTGTCCATGTAATATCTTATTATATACAGTCAAGTATTTTTTATATAGAGTTTATTGTAAATTCCTTATGTATGAATATACACATGATAAAATTAAAGTTAAAAAATCAATCAAAAGGTTAATCAAAATGTATAAAGATAACACTGAAGACTCTGGGTCAAGTAGGACTGGGGTTATAAAAGAAGAAGGGTCTAATGTGGATAGTGAATATTTTGATGATGTTTTTAAAGATTTTGAAGTTAAGGATTCTGAAAGTTTACAACAGGTTTTGAAGTTTACGTTTAAGATTGCTGTTGAGATTGAGGATTTAGTTTTAGCAGAAAAGATTTATTTGAGAATTAAAGAAAATAGGATTGAGAATGCGATTTTGATGTATTTTAGAAATCAAAAGAGTGAGGAACTTGAGAATTTTGTTGAGGATCTTTGGGTTTGTGAGGTATTAGGTCAGGCAAAATATGATATGGGAGATAAGAATACTGCAATTTCGATATGTAAACAGGCTATTAGGTTGAATGAAAATTCGAAGAAAGCCTGGATGCTGTTGGGGAAGATTTATAAGGAGCAGAATTTATTGGAGGATTCAATGGAAGCGTACCTTAAAGCTTTGAAAGCTTTGCCGATTAATTTTGCTATAGTTCCGATTATACTTCAAGATTTTTAGTAGTAGATAATATAAAATCGNATTGGAGGATTCAATGGAAGCGTACCTTAAAGCTTTGAAAGCTTTGTCGATTAATTTTGCTATAGTTCCGATTATACTTCAAGATTTTTAGTAGTAGATAATATAAAATCGCTACCAAATGTATTTTCTTTCTATCATATACTAAAACACAGCCTTTTTTCACACCTTGCATTTTCTCCAATTTACTACAAATTTTATAAAATAAAAAATAAAAGAGTCTCAAACGCAAGTTTTGACAATTAAGATAGAGACTGTAAAGATCTATAGTCTAATAAAGAAAAAAATAAAATTGAAAAGAATATAGTTCAAATGTGAAACAGCTTCAAAAAAAAAAAGTACTAAAGATTGCTAATGTTAAAAACAACAATCTCATTATAAATTTTATGATTTTACCATACAATTTGCCTGCATTTATAATTCTAGTCCTTACAATTTTAGTACGCAGTACAAACAACAAAGAAATTGAAACACGGGTTAAAAGATTCTAAAGCACAAAAGACCAGAGAAAAATTAATCAAAAAGAACTTGAAGGTACAGTATAATCTAAAGAAAAGGGGGGAAAATTCTGACGGCTGAGCAGGAAATTACTGAAAAAGTCATAAATAAATTAACAAATTTCATTGAGATGATGTCAAAAATCTAATTTTTCTATTAACACATAGTAAATTAAACTTACATGCTACCTCTATACAACTGTTTCAATAATTATTATTTTCAGAGGTCAATTATTAAGAAGTCATAGCGGATAACTTATTTGCTCATCAAAATCTTTGAGAGAACAAATAAAAAACCCCATAAAATTAATATATAACAAAAAATACCCTATAATCCTACCAAAAAAAAATTTTCCTAATCTTTACTCCAAAATTTCTACATCATCAATAAAAAATACTCACACAATAACTTCAAAACCTTCATAAAATCCTTAATTTTTATAAACCTTACAACAATTTTTATAAAGAAATATAATATGGCTGATAAGAGTGTTATAACAAAAAAGGAACTCAACCCAGGGATTATCCTTCACAAAATCGTAATTTCTGCATCAGAAGAAGGTGTTGAGTGTATATACGAGTTCAGACTTGAGCTCCAAAGACTTAACACAATCGAGTTCACAGTAGATTTTACAGGTTCTAAAAATGTAATCTTAGAAGATGGAGTTGGGTTAATTAAAACAACAATAATCCAAGCATTTGAAACCCAAATCGTAGGTGTTTTAAGAATGGCTAGACACTGGATGTTAAAAAGCAAGTTCCGTTTTATGATAAAATCAGCGCCAAGGACTTTACAAGAACAATATCTAAAAAAAGAACTACAAGAAATAACCCAAAAAACAGAAAAAGCTCGTATTACATTTGGTCGTTTACCAATAAGTTTATGCAGTTTAGTAGAAATCGAAAACATAATCCTCAATCAAAAAATCGAGTTTATCGACACAGAATTTCCCCCATTAGATTCTTCAATATTTAAAGAACTTAATAAAGATCCATTTGATCAATTACTTCATTGGAGAAGACCTCATGAGTTTTTAAGAATAGATTATGCGGAAGGGTTAAAAGATCCTTGCATTTTTAGTGAAGATATACAGCCAACTGATATTCATCAAGGTCAATTAGGGGATACTTGGTTTATTAGTGCAATAGCTTGTTTAACAGAACGTCCAGGGCTTATAGAAAGATTATTTATAACTAAAGATATAAACAAATCAGGGGTTTATAGGGTCAAATTATGTAAAAATGGAGAATGGCTTAGTGTGACTATAGATGATTTTTTTCCTTGTTATCCAATGGGTGTGCCTGTTTTTACTAGAAATGAATCTAATGAAATATGGATTTTAATACTAGAAAAAGCATATGCTAAAGTACATGGGAATTATTATATGCTTAAAGGGGGAAATGTTTCTGATGGGCTTATTGATTTAACTGGATGTCCAACTTTGTCTTATAATTTTAAAGATGAGAATACTAAAAAAGATATAGAAAAAGGGATTATGTGGTTAAATATTAAAGATCATTTTGATGATGGGTATTTAATATGTGCTTGTACTATTGGAGATGAAAGATGGGGTGATGTTAATTATATGGAAAGTTTACCTGCAGGATTAATGCCTGGACATGGTTATGCTTTGATTAAATATAAAGAATTTGCTGGGAATAAACTGGTGAATTTAAGAAATCCTTGGGGAAAACTTGATTGGACTGGGGATTGGAGTGCGGGGAGTTCATTATGGACACCTGAGATGAAGAGGTATGTGAATCCAAGTTTTGATGAAGAAGATGCGAATTTCTGGATGAGTTTTGAAGATTTTGTTAAGAATTTCGAGGCGCTACATGTTTGTAGGGTTAAAAACTGGGATGAAGTTAGGATTAAAGGCAAGTTTATTAGGGTACAGGATGTTGAGGATCAGACTTTAGAAGTTGTGGTATCAAAATGGTTTTATTCTATAGATTTACCTGAAAGAGTTAGATTGTTTGTTGGGGTCCATCAGGAAGATGAAAGACAAATTGGGGTGTCGACAAAAAGACAATATTTAGATATTGGTATTGTTGTATTAAAAAGGCTTAATGATGGAACGATAACTGTTATTGGTAAAAGAGATTTTTCTATAAACAGAGAATGTGAGTTAGAAATTGTTTTAGACCCAGGGAGTTATATTGTTTTACCTAAAACTTCAGGGTGTCTACTTAGAAGACCAGAAGATGCACCTATGGAAAGAGTTAAACTCTTAACTTCTAAAGGAGAATTAACTGATATTGCTGAAAGCACTATTCACGATATATTCCGTAAGTTCGACATGTTACTTAATAGAGAACTTTCATATACAGAATTTAAAGGATTTTATGAATGCATAAATAGATCACTAACTGAAATTGAGTATAAACAAAAAGTCTTGAAAAGATACTGTAGTACTGAAAATGGACTTTCTCTCAAAGGTTTCAAAGATTTTTTCATCGACAATATAAAATCATTAGGTGAAGAAGCTATATGGGGTTGGTTAGATAGTTTAGGTTATGATCGTGAGCTTTATTCTGTTCGTTCACGTTGTTTTATCCTAACCTTCCACAGCGAAACTGAGATCTCAATAACTGTTCGTGATGCAATCCAAACTGATCTTGATGCTAGGACAAATGTCCAATTCATAGAAAAATACGGTAAAGAACTCGAAAGCAAAAATGGAGTCAAATGTTTTTATTATTTTTCTAATAAAACTCACTGTTATTCATATGGTATATATAATGAATTACCTCAAGCTATTGAAGCTATTTTAGATTGTAGTGGCTCTTCTAATATGCTATTTAGTAGCAAATATCCAGTTGTTAAAAAACGTATCGAACCTGGTCAAATGGAATTCATTATGCATGCTATGGCAATACCAAAAGTAGACAATTATATTCGTACAGCCAAATGTACTTGGCATGTTGTTTAACCTAAAAAGTCTATTATTACAATATTAATCATCAGAAGCTAATATAAAATTGTTCGCATTGTGGCTTAGACAATGCAAAAACCTTTCGTTTATATCTAAAACACTTGCAGCCTTGATAATTTTTTTCCAGTCACCTTTATCGCGGCCTTTTTCTAAAGTGCCAATAAATGATTTCCAATGTTTTAAAGAGTTCCCATGAGGTTTTATATAAGATAAAACTTGGGCAAAAGTATTAGCTGAAAGGAGTTTATCTGAGAGTCTTATGATGATTTCTAAGCAGAGTTTGTAGAAAAAAGCCCAACCTTGGGTGAAGAAATACTTGAAAATTTCACCTGAAAACTGTATTGGCATGGTGCTTGTGAATAAAGTTAAAAACCAGTCTGTAGCGAAGATTTCAATTGAAATATTAAGATTGAGGAAATGAGCATATAATTGTGGGATATGATGATTTATAAGAAAGTCTATGATATGACTATGTTTTTTAAGCCCTGGGAAGGTAGGGATGAAATTGTCTCTGAGTTCATAATCTTCGATTAAAATGACAAATAGCCAGAAAGCATCAATTTCGTTTGTATGCCATAGTAAAGATGCGATTATGTAATTCATACCTTGGACATAACCTAATGATGGATTGTATATACAAAAGGCTCTGATAAGACGAATTATACTTTGACGACCTGGACCATTTGAAAAATAGTCAACTTGGGAATATGTTCTTGATATGTCTAAAGCTAGTTGAGTATTAGTTGGCTCGTTACATGAAAGGGTTAAAAGCTTATGATATGAGGATTTAGGATCTTGAGGTAGTCTGACAAGTTTTAACCATTTTTGACCTTTTCGACAACTTTCTCGCAGAGTTTCTGGGCATGGATGGAGTTTAGAACCTGATCGGGATTTGTTGCACCCGCATTGAGGGAAGTGAGTTGATGTACTTAAGGGGTTGGAAGATGGGAAATTTTCTTTTGAATCCATTTATATATGAAATTAATCATGAGGGAAAATTTTAATTTAAAAGGTATTGTGCGAGGATTTAGTTTGAAGATTTTTATTTAGATGGTTTTATTTCATGATTAATATTAAGGATTAAAGAAATTAGGAAATTTTTGTTTTCGCATTTAGTTTTTAAATAACCCTTTTGTTATATATTTTGCCCTGGTGTAGAGATTTGTGGGAGATTTTTTAGTTGTGACCACAAAGAGGTGATTACAAGTTTTAGGTATGCAACTTTGTCGATATCTTAGTGTTTATATTTTCAAGTGTTTGATTTTCCATGATTTTGATTACCTACTATGATTTACCTTTGTGATCAAAAAATATTACTTTTGCCATTCATTTTCGAAGAGANTCTTTTGTTATATATTTTGCCCTGGTGTAGAGATTTGTGGGAGATTTTTTAGTTGTGACCAGAAAGAGATGATTACAAGTTTTAGGTATGCAACTTTGTCGATATCTTAGTGTTTATATTTTCAAGTGTTTGATTTTCCATGATTTTACTTTTTTAGGTTACCTACTATGATTTACCTTTGTGATCAAAAAATATTACTTTTGCCATTCATTTTCGAAGAGAAAAAAAAATAAACAACTTTAGACGATTAAATCTTTAAAGNAAAAAAAAATAAACAACTTTAGACGATTAAATCTTTAAAGCGAATATTTTTATATTAGTGCATACAGTTTAAATCATTATATCATACTTTTATTTATACTCTAATAAAAACTGATAAAAATTATAATCCTAAACTAAATTAAAGTAGTAAGACTGAATTTTTAATAAAATTCTTAAAAGTTTTAAACCAATTCACATCTAAAAATACATCAATAGTTTGAAAGTCGCAGTTCAAAGTGCATGTGAAAACTTTGGCTCTTAAAACCCTTAGACTTTTAACAACTCAAGTTAAAATTTATTATCCTCACTTGAAAAGTTCACAACAAAAATTCCTTGTCCAATTCCTTTTTTCTAAAAGACTTCCTTCAATTCTTCAATCTAATTCCTTGAGAGTCTTTAAAAAATGCCTTTAAATTTTTTTCATATAAGCTTACTTATAAATTAATACAATCATAATATCTTGTAAACTCAGGGAAGAATTACTATTGGCTTCAGGTACAACTTTACAATTAACAAACCTACTTTTTGTAGTAAAAGTTTGAATATTATCTTTTTCATAAATTCTATAGCTTCTTCCAAGTTTAAATTTGATGTCATAGAAAACCTTGGCGCATTTATGTTTGATATATGAATTTTCTCATAATCTTGGCTTTTTTTTCAAGAGCTTTAATTGCTTCAAGCTTTTCTGAGGTTTTTTATGGGATTTGGTGTTTTTGATAAAAACTATTGCATGCTTTTTTAATATTAAACCTCTGAGTTCAGAAGCAGGGTTATTTCTTGTCTCAAGATGATATTCGTTTATTATATGTATAGCGGGGACATTCTATCATTTTCATCATGTTTAAGTTTGTCTTGCTGGAGATTTTTTACCGGTTCTGCAAATTTTGTCCCTGATTCAAATTTTCAGTCTTTAAAAGCTACAATAAAATTAGTTTTGTCTACTAAAATTGCTATTGGGACATCTAAGGGTATTGATAAAAAAATTATTTGGGCGAGGATTTTAGCTACAAAAACTTGACCTTGGACTTCATATCATAATTTCATATTTCTGCTTAAAATTCAAACATAAAATCCCTATGTCTTCCTTCTTTTTTTGAGTTAGATGGATTTTTAGAGATATTGATTAGGTTGATTTAAAAGGAAGAGTTTTTAAAAGAATATTTGAACATGAATGAATAGGAGTGAATTGTTTATCTATTTCCTATCTTTTTAATCAAAATTATTCATAGTGTTTATTATCTAGAAAAATTCTAAATTTGAATTTATATATGCAAGCTTGGAGAGTTTAATAATATAATAAATATGGTCAAAGATCTGATAAGAAGCTTGAGCTGATGATTGCTTTGAAAGATACTCGTGCAGTTACTGCAAGAAAATAGCATAAACTAGCTGTTAGTTCTAAAAAAAATTGGAAAATATATATCTCAAGCTTAATCGAGTGGTCTAATTTTTGCAGCTTATTTGAACTTATTCAATAAATATAATGAAGACCTATCTCAATATACCTTAAAATCACAGCTATTGCAGTAAAAATCAAAATTTAAAGGCTTGATCTTAAGTTCATATTATTAATTTATACCAGTGCAAAATTAATTAAAATGCAAATGACCTATTACATTATTAATTGTACAGTACGAACCTTATAGTAAACTACATAGATTATTCACTATAATCTAAATATTCAGCATATGCTGTATCAAATATTTTTTACGATGAATGATATATCTCATAGATGATGATGATCTCGAAGATAATGAAAAAGATGAAAAAAAGAAAAAAGAACTTGAAGAAATGATGTTATATCTCGAAGATAATGATGAAGATGAAAAAAAGAAAAA
>MPUH01000207.1:0-82438 GCA_001970955.1 Stentor coeruleus | reverse complement strand
AAATACTTTTGAAAAATTCAGTTTTATCTTTGAGGAATAGAGTAAGTATATCTTCCATTTATAAAGATATAGTTTGTTATGATTTTATAAGCTTTAAGACAAGAAGATATACTTCTAGTTAAGTTTTACTAGGAATGGGTATAAAATGTAAGGTGATTAGGTTTTATATAAGAGCTTTGTGGACAATTCAGATTCTGATTGTATATATAAATGGAAGAAGAGCAGAAAATTATGCACAATCGATACAAGTCAATATGTGAGCGAGGTAAAGTTTATACAGAAGATAAAGATCCAAGCCAAACTCTTGAGGATATTAGAAAAGTGTTGGAAAATTTTACCCCAAGTATTCATCAAACTCTTGCTTGTATTGTCAAATCTTTGACTAATAGGAAATATTATAGTTTTCATCACTCAGTGAGGATTGCTGTTAATAATTTCTTTAGAGATGTGATTGACTATTGTCTGAAATATTTGAAAAAAGAAAATACAGAGTTGCTCTTGGTACTTTTTAGGGTCTTGAAAAGTAAGAAAAAATTCTATGATGTTAGATATACAGATATTATTGCATCTGTAGAAGAAGAATACTTATCTTCTTGCGGGCTAGAAGTCAACAACGAAAATAACGAGCATCTAGTCGACCCCTACTCCAAAAACCTGAACTTTTTCTACACCTCAAACATTCACTTTTTCTATACCAAAAACGGATTCACTAAAGTTCTTGAACTAGTAAATGAAACGATATCCCTAGAAACCACCGTAAAAATCATTCTCTTCATCTCATCTTTCTACAACCCCATGATTCGCAACAAATGGCGAGAAATCAGCAAAGCCTTAAAATTCAAAATCATCCTCAAAGTCCAAAAAATGTCTGACGAAGAAGTTAGAATTCTCCAACGTCATGACCTTCGAAGTTTATTTTGTGTATTCGAAAACTTCCTCCAAAAACTTTACAACTACACCAAAGCTAGTCAAATAATAGAAAACTGTGAACTTGACCTATCATTTCGCCTCTTAACAAGCAAATATCTAGAAAAAAGGATTATGGGAATTGTCGACCTCAATCAGAAAATCGCTAAAAACAAAGAAAAAATGCCATATCACAGTTTATCAGAAATAAGTAAATTAGGTTCTCAAAATTTAGTTGCCTGGATTGAATCACATCAAGTTATAGATATAGTATTTGGGTCAAGTACTCATCCAGAAATAATCAAAAGATCAGGAGAACTTTTAAAGTTTTTATATTCTAATTCAAGTTTTACTAGAGGTAACATAAGCAAACTTTGGGATTTAGCTTTTTTAAAACATGAAACTGATCGTGATGCGCTTATATGTTTATTTTGTGAATTAGCTCATGTACTTAAACAACCTGATCTCCAGCATTTGTTTTCGAAAATTTATGTCCTTGAGCTTCATGAAATCGATTCACAAATCCTAGGCCTAGTCAAAACCCTTGTTTATCAATTATCAAAATATGCGGCTAAGTCTAATAACGATAAAGAAAAAACTGAATTTACTGCTGAAGAACCTTGGAAACAATGCGAAGAAGTTAAAGAAAACTACGAAATGCTCAATCAAGAAAATTTTTCTTATAGCGAAGTTTTAGAATTCATATGGAAACTCTGTCTTTCACAAAGTATCAACAATGGAATTACTTTTGCCATATCAACTCAAGCATTTAATATCCTTAAAGATTCTCTTATCTCATATTGTAAAACCGACAGATACAAATTCCTTATGAAATGTGCTGAAAATATAAAAACAAACTCTTCTGTTGTTACAAGCTGTAAACTTATGGAAGAAATATTAAACTCATATAGTGACATGAGGTCTAATTTTGAAAATGAATCCAAAGCTTTAGTTATAAAAAACTTAGACAGGGAATTCCATTTGTTTTCAGAGCTCTTCACAAACCTACTTTTATTTAAAAAAGAAGCTGTAGAAAGGGCGCAGATTGTTTTAAGACCACATGGTAAACTTGAAGAATCACATGAAGAAAGTTGTTATACATGTTCAAGTGATGATGATTCACAAGAAAGTGAAAAAAGAGGTAAAAGACATGCTGAAGTATTTATGAATATGAGAGTATCTCCTGATTGTGAGATGAATTATTTAGAGGAATTGAAGTTTAGATTAGAATTCATAAAATTCTTATATCAGAATTCAGCTGAAACATTACAAGTAAAATATTGTCAGGTGTTATGGGAAGCGATTGTATTAAATCCAGTACTTGAAGATGAACATGAGATTTTATTTGTATGGATCAATAGTACATTGAATACTTGGTTTAGTGAAAGGGTTATTATCAATGAAGAACTTACACATTTGATTTTTACTGATATGTTTTTAAAGCTAGATCCTAGATCTTTAAGTTTAGAAGGGTATTTATGCTTTGAAAAATTCTTTATAAACTTAAACAAACAACATGGGATAATAAACAATGAATATGATAGTGATATGGAAATACGTGAATCATCTTTATTAGGGATTCAATATTTATGGGAAATAATCCTCCAAGCGAGGAATAAGAAAGTTTTTAAATCAGCGACGAAATTCCTTAAAAAAATATATAAAGGACTTAAACAGCCACAAGATGAGACTATTCAAGAAATGATTAGAAATTGTATGGAGTTTATAAGTGAAGGTAATGAAAGGTATCGTTCACATGCTGATTTTGATGCTATAAATCAAATCTCACGATCTTTATCGCTACTTATAGACTTCCTTCATGATTATGAGATTAAAAACTCTAAACAAACTCTTGATTTGACTATAGAAAACCAAATATTGAATACGTATCCAAAAACTTTTCTTTTGACGATAAGCCCTAATGTCGCTTTAAAGAACCTTAAAATACTTATTTCAACAAGAATCAGTCAAAAAATCGAAGTTTCTGATATGATTCTTTTTGTTGATAGTAAAAACCTCAATTCTAGACATGATCAGAAGTCTTTACATGAATTGGGGATTGAAAACTATTCCCGGATTAGCGTTTTTAATACAAAAAGAGATTTTGATAATGCTGATGACCCACATAACGAAAATCTTAATCAGTTAAAATCGATATTTGGATGTTATAGTGATGAAGTACTTTCTATGGCATTAGAAAACTCTGGGAATAGTTTTGATGATGCGGTAAATATTTTGTTAAATGAAGACCTTGTTAGTAATATTCAGAGCAAAATCGATGCTTTGAAATTAGCACCTAAAGCTCAGGAAAAAGCGAATATTAGTGAAATTATTAGCAACTCACAACATTATTTCGCCCTCTTGTTCTCGCTTTTTGATATTGCTAATGAGGGGATCAGCAATAAAGTATGGGAGCTCCTAGTAAAAATTCCTGTAAACAGTGCAATCTACGACAGTCTAAAATCTTTAAGCGATAATACTTGGACGACAATTCTAAGTACAACTTGTATGCATAAACTGCTTTACGGTCTTAAAATTGTCTGGTCAATCCTCGACCAAAGTAATTCAGAAACGATATCCTGGAAAAACAAATTCATGAGTAGAGGTTGTTTAGACCATTTATACAAAATCCTCATGGAAAGTCACAACATCGAATTCACAAGTTCAGAAAAAGCAAATTCTTTAAGTTTAGAACTTCTGATCCGCATAGTAAAATATTTTACATATGAATGTTTAGTAGGTGATTATTCATGTATTTCTGATCCATCATGTGATTTACTTAACAATTTAGATTTTTCAGGTCTAATGGCTAAAATGCTTGAAATAATCGAAAACTGTATAAATAAAGAACTTGAAAGTACTTCAGTAATAGAAAGTGCTTTAGATCTTATGGTCCCACTTATTGTCCATAATTCAGAACTCCTTTCTGAACTTTATAACATGGGATCATTTAATTGCCTTATAGGTTTTCTATTAGATTCAAGCAAAATTAGTGTTCGGCAAGCTATAAAACTGACAATTTCAAGCATAGTCGAATCAGTCCCATCACCTCCACAAGGACTTGAAGCGCCAATAACTTTCTTCAAACGTACTTTACTAAAAAAACTTCCAACAGATAAACATGATTTCTGTGATGAGTACTTTGAAATACTCGTCAAATTGTTTGGATTTTCTTCAGAAGCTGACCCTGATCTTATAACAAATTGTTTGGATTATATACAAAATCATGATCAATATGAAGAAATACATCAAGATAAAGTTTTAACTGGGTATTTAAATTTACTTGCTGTACTTATTAAAGATCAAGATTTAGATGGGTGTAGAATAATCAAACATTTATATCAAGGTTTATTTGAAATCCCTAGTAATACTATAAAACCTCCACCTAGACTTAAACATGAACCAACAAGAAAAGCTGCATTTTCATTGCTTATATCTTTAGTAAGAAATAGTTCTATAAATTCTCAATGTTTATTAGAATGTTTAGGTCAAAATCATCTTAGTATACAATTTGAAGGGTTTTTTGATTCAGAAGTACTTTCAAAATCCCCAAGTGGTTTTGTTGGGTTAAGGAATTTTGGTGCTACTTGTTATATGAATTCACTTATACAAGAATTGTTTATGATAAAAGAATTTAGGAAAGGGATTCAAAATGCCCTTTTGGCTGTTGAAGACCCTGAAGAAAGTTTGGAAGATAATTTAGCTTATCAGCTTAAGGATATGTTTTGGAATCTACAGGAAAGTGATAAACAGTATTATGAACCGATTGGGTTCTGTGGAGCTTTTAAGGATTATGATGGCCAGCCAATGAATGTTAAGCAGCAACAAGACGCTGATGAGTTTTTCAATATTTTTTGTGATAAAATCGAGGAAATACTTAAACCAACACATATGGCTAAACTATTAAGAGATACTTTTGGAGGGGTTTTAGTCCATGAAATTGAATCGTGTGAACCAGATTTTCCTTATAAAAGCCAGCGTGAAGAACAGTTTTATCGTATTTCCTTAGACCTGAAAAACAAAAAAACCCTTGCTGAAGCTCTAGACCTTTATATAAAAGAAGACTTACTTGAAGGAGATAATAAATATTTATGTGAGCAATACAACTGCAAAATTACTGCGAAAAAACGTTGTGTTATACAAAGTTTATCTAATACAGTTATAATCCATTTAAAACGTTTTGAATTCAATTATTCAACTATGCAAAGAACTAAAATAAATGATTATTGTGAGTTTCCTATGAAAATAGATTTAAGGCCTTGGAGTATAGCTTCAGAACTTAATGATGATTATTATAATTATGATCTTGTTGGGGTGTTAGTTCATTCAGGATATGCGGATGCTGGTCATTATTACTCGATAATTAAAGATAGGGATTCGCAGATGTGGTATAAATTTGATGATAAATACGTTGAAGCTTTTGATATTGGGAATTTAAAAGAAGAGTGTTTTGGTGGAGAAAGTTATGCAAATTGGTCTTCGGATATGATGGGTTTTGGTAAAAACCGCAACGCCTACATGTTAGTTTATGAAAGGACAACCCTTCAAGACCTCAAAGAAGAAGAACATAAAAAAGACCCTAATTTTTTCTTTATAAACTCCAGTGACCAAATCAAAGCCAAAATCCGTAAAGAAAACCATGAATTCCTTCGTGATAAACTCCTTTTCGATAGCAACTACTCTGAATTCCTCAAAGACTTCACAGAACATTGTAATATCCCATCAATCTCTTCAGTATCAAAAGATTTATCATTAACCGAAGAACTTTACAAACGATATTCCCTAAGGTCTATAATCGAAACAGATCCTACTTATCTTACTTGCACTATAACCGAATTAGAATCCAAGCCAGAAATCATAGAAATTCTTATCCGAGGACACAACATTTATCGTTCATTAGAAAACAAATATTCCTTTGGTTTAACCCTTATAAAAATCTCAACCCTTTATGCTTTAGAATTACTCCTTCGAGCTAAAAAGTCCTCATATTTCATAGTCTGGTTGAAAAAAATCTCAGATATCGCTAAAGTCCATCTGCCCGGATGTTTTTGGTTCCTACAATTTCTAACCCAAAACAAAAAAATTATTGTAGAAATACTTATAGAAAACAGAGACTCTGATGTAAGAAATGAATTTAAAAACCTTATATCTGATGTGCTAAAAGAAGTCAGTGAAGCTGAAAAAGATTATTTAATTGATGTAGTTGAATGTCTTAATAATAAAGCTTTACCTTTTATATCAGAAATTGAAGATCAAGAACAAATCAGTTTATATTCACAGAAATGGCGTTCAACAACAGCTAGGTTTTGGAGTATTATGCTTGGGTATATATTCCGTAGAGCTTTAAATAGCCCAAAAACAAATTCTGAATATTTTTCATTATTACGACAATTTAGTTATTTTAACAGCCAATGTTTGGAATTATTACTTTATTTAGATACTGTAAGCAAATTATACACAGCTTTTGTTAATGATTATTCAAGTCCTATGCAAAGTAATAGTCAATCTTTTGATAATGAGCAATTGATTGAAATAGTTGCAGGAATAATTCAAAAATCAACAACCCAGTCTATGCAAGCTACAAATACTTATCCAAAAACATATCAATTCTCACATCCAACTGTAATACTTATTAACTATGAGACTTGTTTATGTAATCAAAAATCTATAAGAAAACTTATATCATTTTCTAAACATAGGGATTGCAGGAATATATTAATTCATTTATCTTGGGAGAATCTTAGTTTTAGTCTTGAGTCTTTATCTGCTTTTGCTATATCACTTTTTGACTTCAAATTTGATCAGAATCGTTATATGCCTCTATTAAAAATAGGTTTTTATTTATTAAGTTTAGATGATTCTATAAAATACACAAGAGTTAGAGAGTTTCTGAATTTGACTATAAGTAAAATCCATTATTCTAATGAACCAAATACTTTTTTTGATGCTTTGCATAAGACTAAGACTATAAATAGTATTTTTTTCTGTTCAGTTATGATATGGTGGAGTGATTTGATGAATTTTGAACATATTGAAAGAACTTGTGAGGACCAAGCGGAAAAATTTAAAGATATTGTCCATGAAGGACTTGGATTTAGACACAACCCCACGGCTATATTTTGGGATTATATGGACAATACGAGATCTTTACAACAAGAAGTCACATTGGCGTATAAGAAAATGGCTAAACTTATTGACTCGGATTCAGAAGCTGAGGATGAACCGGCGAATAATGATAATGCAGAGTCGTCTAATGATAGTGATTCGACTATTTCTAATGGATAAATATAAGAGAATTAGTTTTTTTTGTTAATGAGGGTTTAAGTTAAGTTTTTAGTTAGAAAATTGAGGATTATTAGGGTTTGTATATCAAGTTATGCTTTTTTTATATTTTAGTCTAGTAATTAGCATGTCTTTTATTGTTTATAAACGTATTTGAATTTGTAAAAGCATTATTATATTTAGCATTGATATTTTAGGTTATGTGAGTTTTTTAAAGAGTTTCTAATACGGTTATAAGTAAATATTTAGTGTTGGTTGATAGCATAGGTAAATTTGGTTTTATATATTTGAGTATTGGGAACATGTTTTGGAGGATTAAATAACTCAATTTGTTAATTGATAAACTGTCATCTGAGTTTGTATCATAATGATGGATTATAGTATCTAATAAGCAGATTATGTTATTTTTATCTAGAAAGTATTTTAGGTCGCGACCAGAAATTGAACCCATACTTATACAGTCCGAGTTCTTTAAACACACAGCTCAGTTTGAAATTTTTGTGTTGGCTTAAGTTGAAACGAACTTCTTTAATAAGCCTGTCACCAATCATTGTCTCATAAGAACAGTTCAGTTAGTATTTTTTTCAGTTTCAAGTACTTAGGATTTTTTTAACGGTTTAAAGATTATTTTTTGTGCACATTTTTTGGGTTTTTAAGATTTGAGAGGCTTAGAAAACTTAGGGTAGAAGGGAAGATGGATCAGAAAGGAAAACAAGGTTTACGATATTGGAAAGTTAAGGAAGAGGTTATGGAGAGTATGATTTTCATATTAAGATTTTTTGGTGTATTTAATAGATATTATATGAATAGCATATTTAAATACATTTTATTTATATTTTCTCTTTGATTATTTTCTAAGTAGATTCCCTACATAATAACTTTAGTGATTTATACATTTTTTTCAAGAATGAATTTATTATAAGCATTCAATATCTTACACAGAAACTTATCCCCATAAATCTATAACAATAATCCTAATCCGTTATCTAAAAAATCTAAATAATCATAATAACATTTCTAACTCCAATAATTTCACTATTAAAAACCAATACAACCCTCATACAATCTACTTAAATCCTATCCTCAACGACAATCTCATAATCTCTATCCAAATTAAACTCAAATTCAAAATCTCCACATCAAAATAAAAAAAGTATCATAAAACACATAAAATTTATAAAAATGCAAGCTCCGAAATACATCGAAGCAAGTATTTCCTATAAAAAAAGTTTACAACACGCACAAGAGCTTCACGAAAAAAAGCTCCAATCCATAAAAGCCCGAAAACCTAATTCTTACCTCGACCCGAAAAATGATCAAAAATTGCCACAGCTAAAAATCCGCTGGAAATCAGCTTCAAATAGTAAATTTTATATAGTCCGTGTTGATGAGATAAGAAATGAGAATTTAATTTTACTTGAAAAACTCTTGAATATATCTAGGAAAAAAATCTCATCGTTAGGGTGTATATCATTTAATCAGAAAAAAAGTTTGAATATTGCTAAAAGGAAAAGGGATGCAGAAAAAATCTGTTTTGAGAATGTGAAAATTGCTAAAAGAATCGCAGAACAGGCCTCTAAGGTGGATATGAAAAATAATGCTAATGGGTATAAAGGGATTTTTGATATGAAAAAAAGACTTTCAAGGGCGAATATGCTTGTAAATAGACGATTTGAGAGTTTGAAAAAAACAGTAAATACAAGCATTGATAAAGTATCATCAACAGGAAAATTAAATATTGAAAATAAAAAGTACATGTCTCCGTTTGTAAAGAAAATCAACTCAAGAGGTGAAGATGAATGCAATGTATGATAAGGAAAGAATATTATTTATTTTAGGATTTTGGATATGAATATTAGGATTATATGCATTTAAAAGTTTAAAAATACTTAATATTTTCTTTGTTTTGATTTCAAAAAAATATTTTTACTACAAATTTGATTATTATTATTGGTGTTTTTTATTTAAAGAAACAGTAAAGACCTCCTCAGCCAAGTAAAGAGTCACATAATCAGCGACAACGAGTGGTTTAACATACTGAATCTGCCCAAAGAAAGAGATCGTATGACAAACAAACCTCGATCGGAAAAGGTTTAAACCATGCTACCTTAACTATCACCTACTTTAAACTTCTTATTTAATATATTATTTTAAGCTTTTTAAACCATATGAATCTATTTTTTCACTTTTAGTTATGTATAAATTTTATAATAACTATTAAATCAATTACATAATGAAAAAGTCTATATCAAATATACAAAATCCAAAAATTCTTACAATCAAGTATTGAAATCAACTTCACTAAATCATACAAAAATCAAAAACCTGAATGGCAGATAAAAAATTCAATTGCAAAAAAAACTTCAAACCCCACAAAAATAAACCCTATCAAAAAAATTACTATACATCAACAACCAAAAACACTGATGACAATAATTCTACCGACCCTATCTTTCTTCATAAATCAATCATAGTCACTTTTTATTATTTTAAAATAAATTTTAACTCTATATGCCTTTAATACAATCTCATAATTTTTCTCTCTATTTTTACGATTGAATTTAATTTAGAGTGTTTTCTATAAGAAAAAAGTTTTGATATTTAAAGTATTTTAGGGTTATAGTTATAATTATTATATGGGATCTATAGTGTGCGGGTCTAAAGATGGGAATTTCGTTATTGGTCCTTCTCCAGCTGAGACTCCAGACGACACAAGTGAACTTTCCGATATTCTCTTTATGGAACCAAACAAAGATATAGAAGAATTAACTATTATAGAACTTACAGTTAAGTGTACAAATTTATTTGCAGAAAACAGATTCCAACTGCTAAGCCCAGTTGCTTTCATTTCAGTTGAAGAAAACAATGAGTTTGTGAAAAAAATCGAAACAGAAATCCTAAGTTCAACACTAAACCCAATATTCCGTAAACCAATACGAGCTGTTTATTCTTTACAAATCGACCATCAAGTGAAATTTGAAATTTTTGATAGTGCAGCCAAAAAAGCTAATAGGGTTTTAATAGGGTCAAATGTTTTTAGTTTACACGAAATTGCTTCAAGAAATGATTTTGTTACTAAAGATCTTATTGCCCAAGGAAAAAGAAATGGTATGATATCAGTTGGAGCTAAAGAGCTTAAATATTTAGGTAGTATGGTGACAATGCAATGGGGATTTGAATCAAGTAAGTTTACAAAAGGGTTTATGTATTTGAGGATTTTAAGATCATATGGGGATACAGTTTTACCTGTTTATAACACTGAAACACGTAGAGTGCCATATAGTAAAATATAAACAGATTGGGAAAGATTTGAAATCAGCGTTAATAGATTTTGCAGAGGTGTGGAATCGAAAATGCTTATTGCAGAAGTAGTTAATTTAGATGCTGGGAATATAGTTATAGGAACTGCAAAATTCACTTTAAGCTTGTTAAGTAATAATCCAAAGTTCAAGATTGAAACTTATATGGGAGAAGTTCCTACTGGGATATTAGCTCTTAATGAGTTTTCTTATAGTGTTAAGAACACGTTTTTAGATTTTATTCATTCTGGGGTTGAGATTTCCCCGATTTATGCGATTGATTTTTCTGAATCATCAGGGCATAGTGAAAGTAGATTAGATGAAAACCCTTATCTTAGACCTATAAAAGATCTGCAGAATATTTTACAACACTACCACCTTGATCCTTTGTATCCAGTTCTTGGTACTGGAGCTGTTTTTCCTGATATAAAAAACCCTGCTTATTATTTCGCTTTAACTGGGAATATTTTTCAGCCGGAAATACCAACACATACAATGCTCAAAGATTATTATAAGTCTACTTTAGCTTCGATTTCTCCAGCAAATAGGACGAAATATAGCGAAATCATAGAAAGCACAATTAAGTATGTACAACATGAACTGGGAGATACACAAAAATATTATATACTTATAATAATAAGTGCTGGGGACCCATTTGACACAGAACAAATCTTAAGTTTTTTCCCAACAGTTGCTGAGCTGCCTTTAAGTATAATTAATATCCGGGTACCTCACGACTTGATAATCTGTGAAAACCTCGAAAAACTCAAAGGTCCTTACCCAAGAGCATTTTTCGATGTATTTGAGCATGACGAAATAAACAAGTCTCTTGAGAAAATCAAAGAGCATATGATGAATTTTGCTACATACAAATCTTTAAATGTTGCTAAAAAAACTGAAAGATCCCGAATGCCAAGAAGTAGTACACTTAAAGCATCTCCAGAGAAGTTCAAAATTAGAAGTAACTATTTTACTAAATGCAAAGGTGAATATATTGAGTTTTTAAAAAAAATAGGTCAAAGCCAAGATAAAATTGATGAAGTTGCAAATATTGGAATACCTTTTTTGCTTATGGATGGAAACCCGAATATAAGTTTACCAACAAGGTATAGAACAAGGACAACAAGACAAAGGACTATTGCTAATACGGAAGCTAGTTGTTTGAATTGTAATAGAATGGTCAGTAAATTGGAAGAGTCACCTTGTGGATGCAAGTATTTTTGTATGGAGTGCATTAATAAAAGTTCATGTCCTGAGTGCACTAATAGAGAAAAACTATCTTGATAAGTAAATTTTAAAGTTTAAATACTCACATTTCGTTTTAAATATAAAAAAAATTCCTAAGACTTAAAAAAACCATCAAAGGAAAAACTATTAAAAATACACAAATTAGAAAATGGAATGATTAATTTTTAAGAAGTAAAATAATATAAAAAGTCAAAAACATAATTTAAAATGTCCCATATGAAAATTTTCATCATAAATAAACTATAAACTTAAGTTAAGTGAACTGATTTCAACCTTGATTGTAGTTCTGTTAAAAGATTATCCACTAAACCTACTGCTGAGCCTCGAGAAATCACAACCGAAGCTCTTTGTGGCTGAAATGCATTTAACGAAGAAGCTGTTGAGAAACTTCTAGATTTCCTTCTAGCTATTTCAACTTCCAAATTTAAGTCAGTGATTTGGTTTTTGATTTTTTGAATAGACTCCATAGATAAGTCTTTAATTGATTCTAGTTCATTGCAAGTGATTGCTAAATCTTCTAAAGTTTGATGGTAAAACGATGTAACTTGTTCGATTTCAAACTCCTTTTCGCGAAGAGTATCTCTGAACTTGTCCAAGTCAATTTCATAGTTTTTAGCGAGTTTTGTCACACCTTCTAGTTTTGTTTCAAGGCATTCTTTTTCTTTGGTTAGTCTAGAAATGTTTTTTTCCAATTCTTTGACTCTATCAGCAAAAGTTATCTATGTTGGATTTACATTGAGTTCCTTGATTTTTTCTTTTAGGTCAAAGTTTTCATTTTTGATATGTGAAAGTTCAGTCTTCACTTGTTGTAATTCCCCTTCAAGTTCAGCTTCAATAGCTTTACTTACTTCTTGTAATTCTGCATAATCCTGCTTCAAATCTTCAAGTTCAATTCTTTTCTCCGCTAATTGTCTTTCAGTATTTCTAAAATTCATCAAAATATTAAATCGCACTAATTTATTCCATTTAGTCCCTATATAAAATGCTTTGTAAAATAATTGGGCCTTCCCGCAATCATGGCTGAGAATGAACAAAAGATAAGCATACTAAAAAAACTTATTAGTTCTACGAAAATCATGAAGGTAGAAAGAGACGCTAAGGAAATATCCATCGGGGTCAAAACTAAGAAACAAGAACACTCAAATTCGTGTAAATTTTGTAAAGATTCTGGAGCTCTTATATACTGTTCTCATTGTCCAAATTCTTATCATTTAAATTGTGTAAGAATGAAAGAATCAGATATACCATATGGAAATTGGTATTGCAATAAATGTGTTCCAATATTTGAAAAAAAACTTAAAGATGAATATGCGAAACAAGAAAAAATCGAAAGGAATAATAAAGGAAACAAATTAAAAGAGGTATTATCAGTGCTATCAAATTTTGAAAAAGACAAGATTGTAATGAAATTCGCTAAAAAGTTCCCACAGTTTGTTAAGCAGGGGAAGATTAATTACCCGATTGAAGACAGACTTTTGGAACTTGACACAGAGTTTCATCAGGTGGTATTGGGTAAATTACCTAAACCTATGCCTTGTAATTATCCTCAGGATGTGTTTTTGGAGATTGTTTCAATTACCCTTTTTGCTTATACATTTTCTTTACATATTGGCATCACACCTTTTTCGATTGATAAATTGTATTTAGAACTGGAAAAAGATACCGAATCGGTTTTGATTAAAGAGATTGTCATGTCGCTTATTAAAGAATTGATAGTTTATGTTTTGTCTAAGGAGAATCTGGATGAGCAATTCAGTGGGCAGAATAAGTTTTTATACTCAGCATATAAGCTAAGCAACGTTTTTAATATCATTGATTATCTGTCTTACTCTTGGTTGACACTTTTATCAGAAGTTATGACGTCAAATACATTCAAAGAGTATATTGAAGACACTGCAGCAGAATCGATAATTTCTAAATTTGAAGAGTTTCCTTTAGAAAACTACTTTTTTAAATATAGTCTTTCTGAAAAAGTCAGTTGTATAACTTTTCTTATATCATGCTTTTGTGATACAAAGGTTTTCCATGAAGCATTATCTGAAAGAATAGAGCAAAGAACTGAACTTTCAAGAGAAAAAGCTATGATTAAAGTTCAGATTAAAGAACTTGAACAAAAGCAGTCTGCTGAGGTTAAATCAGCAACAACTACTAGAAAATCTACATCATTAGCTGATAGAATAGCCAAGCTAAAAAATAAAGTCCATGACCTTTCTCATAAAATCGAAGATATACAAGTAAGAGTTACTCCAATTGGTTTAGACAGAGACTATAACGAATATTACATATTCAAATTCGAACCATCAAAAATCTACATGCTCAAACCATTAGAAAACACTTGGCATTACTTCAGCACAAAAGAAGAAATCGAAGAATTAATGCAAAACCTTTGTGCTAAAGGCATTCGAGAAAACAAGCTCATAGAAAATCTCAAATCACGTTTCCCTCAAATGAAATTCGACTCAGAAAGAAAAACTATTGACGACTACTTCAACAAACTCTCTGAATTCAAAAACACCAACTCAGACCTGGCAACAGCCAAAAAAATGATCCTGGACCTAGAAAAAAAATTCACAAAATACCTCAACAAATCTAACAAACAATGGGAAATCGAAGAAAACCAATTTGTATGGAGAGAAAAAGTAACAACATGCGACAATGTTTTTCAACTCTCTGAACTTCTTCTTGAACACTATGAAAAAAGTAGTACCCCTTTAAGAGTATCTGTAAATGACTCATTTAGCGATAGTAATGAAGAAGTTGAATATGAAAAAAAATATCGAAAAGTGAGTATTCGATTATGGCAAGATTTTGGTGATCATAATTTTATATGGGAACAATTAGTTCAATCAGTAGTAAATTCTCAACAATTGATTTTGGCTACAGGTTTATATGCATCGGTACTTGAACATTATATACAAAAGAAAAATGAGAATATGAGAACTGAAGAAAAAAAAAATCATAAAGAAGAAAGGAAAAAAAAAGAACAGAAAACTAAGAATAATGGGGTTAAGCATGAAGATCATTGCTTTTTTTGTGAAGATGGAGGGGAATTAATATGCTGTGAAGGGTGTACAAGGGTTGTACATCCGGAATGTATAGGTTTTGATAAAGTCCCTGATGATGATTGGTACTGTGATTCTTGTAATAAACAAGGGACAAGGGTGACTCGTTCAAAAACTCGTCTTCGTAAAATAAACACTTAGTTTTTTTAAAAAAGTAGCAGTTTTTTGTAGGCACTTTTTATGTTAGTTTTTGTTTTATTAGGAATTAGTAGGATTTTAGTATTTTTACTATGCATTTTTGTGATAATATTATATGAAGATAAATGACATGAACTATATCCTATATTGTATAGTAAAATCTATCTAATTTAAGAACTCTCTGTTCTAAAAAATATTTCGAGTTATTCAGATGATCGACTTAGCAGGTTTTACTGTACTTTTTTTTTTATACTATTTATAAACTCACTTTGATTTTTAATGGCATAATAGTTCTATCATCATGGAAAATTATAAACAACGAATAGGGTAATTTATTTAGTATCAAACTGATTTCAGATAAGTTCATCATAAGTTTATAAAATTTCACCATGTTTAGGTTTTTGTTTTGTTTATATGCTTCTATTTCTATTTCGAATTTGATTTCTTTGCTGATATATTCGCTTAAACATGAAAAGTTGACGATTTTTAATAAAACTTAAAAGGAGTTTCTAAGTATTTTTAGTTGAAATACATAAGAAATATCAATACAAAAATCCTACTCACCAAGTTAACAGCCATGAACTCAGCATTGATATTTATTTTTTAAATTTCCTTATATAAGCAGCACACAAACAAATCAAATCACACAAACAACAATTTCGACTTGCTTAACTCTATTATCCACGCTTATCATCAATCTCTTAATTTCAAATAAAATTATTTTACCTTTTATTATACAACATCTAAAAACCATTTATATTACAGACCCATAAGCATATTTCAATACTAATCATCCCACTACAATTCTCTTATAATAAATATTAAATAAAATCTATGAAAACAAATTCAATCAAACACCTACCTAATCTAATCCCCATAATTTTCTCACAAATTTCTAAATATTTATACAACCTAGCATATTTACCATCCACAACCCCCCTATACTTCATAACATATAAAAATCCTAAAAATAATCAAATATATTATATCTAAATATCAAGTATTAATCATCTAAAAAATTCATGTTGCAAAAATTAATATAAACCCAAAAAAGGCAAAAATATGTTTACCTATATTTAGTGGTATATAAAATAATGGCACAGGTATGGTATATTTAGAATTTCGATAAAGCAGTCGAAGTTGTTAGCAATTTCGGTAAGAGCGGACAGACAATGACTAATGAGCAAGCTTTAGAAATCTATGGTTTATTCAAACAAGCAACTGTTGGCGATGTTAACATTGAGAGACCAGGAATGTTCAGTTTGACTGCCAAAGCTAAATGGGATGCTTGGAATGGAAAGAAAGGGATGTCTCAAGATGATGCTAGAGCTGGATATGTGGCTACTGCTAAATCTGTCTTACCAGGTGAGTGGGCAAGCCAAATCCCATAGATAATTTAGTTACTAAATCTTCTCATAGAATATATATTTTCAACAAATAACATTTTATTAAGAAATTATAGTTTGTTGTGATATAAACACATACAATCTTATACTTATTAGGGTGATTATATGATTTATAATCGTGTACAGGGAAAAATATTGTTATTTTTTAACCTTTTTATTTGGAACACTTTGTTAGCTCAGTTTAGTTTCTGACTGGTTTTTTTTTTGCTTAGATTTTTTTTTGAAAATAATATTTTTGTTTGAAATTTTATGATAGATTGCTTGGGTTTTGCTTTTTTTATAATCTTATCATTTTACTTTTTGAGTTTTTTTCACAAGATTATATTTTCTGAACATCCATTGGGAAATTTGATTTCTGAGGTTTCTAAGATCTCTGAGTTTCTGAGCTTTTGAACTTTGAGAAGCTTATGAGTTTTATGAGATTTCTTTTTTTTTCTGAGTATTTTGTGTGATTCTAATTTTTCGCTTTTTGCTTTAGACTCTGATATTTTTTATTGATATTATCAGAATCAAGAAGAAAATTGATTTATTTTAGGTCCTGCCTCTTTATATAAGTCTATATAGTATTGAAGAATTTCTCAGGACCCCTATGTTGCAAAATGATACTTAGCCCCTACATAGTATTTTCTATATGTTAAAACTAGATCTAGATCACTGAATTCATCTAGCATAACTAAAGCGAAATGAAATAAAGGAATACTTTATCTTTGATATTTTACTTTTTAAGTTCATTTATGACATCAAAACTTTTATTATAATTTCCTTTTTGCTAATGATCATCATTATTACTCATATATTATAATAGCAATTACCCTCAGGTATTACTTTTATATAAACATACAATTAATTTCTTTATAATACAACACATCTTTATATAAAATTTATACACATAAAAGTGAGTAAAAATGTTTGTTTATAGGAAATCTTTAAAACCAAACCAAAAAATCCATAGCCTAAGTCCAGAATATACAAATAAAATCCCTCCTATACACCGTGGTAACTCTATATTAAAAAACAATACATCATATTCGCCTTTACAAGTATCAAGTTTAAAAATTATACCTAAGAAAAAAAAGCGTATAGCTTTACGTGGAATGTTAAGTTTATTTGCTAAAACAAATCCTTTAGAATTTGTAGGAAAACCATTAAAAATTGCAAAGAACAAGTTTTCATATCCTGGAAAAAACGAAGAAAAAAGCTTTACTTTAGTGATTGATGAGCATAGTAATAGGCATACTATATTACAGAATCTAGAAAATTATAAAATACTTATAGAAAAAAAGTATTCACAGTATTTTATATGTGTTACTGGAGGACTAGGCAAACAGATTACTGAAACTGATTTGATTAGTTTTTTGAAATCGAAAAAATACCCAAAAGATCATAATTTAATATTTTTACAAGGAGATAATGAACATTCAAGCTATGAAAGCTTCCTTTCTCATATGATAATTGATATATTTGATTTAGACTCTGATGGAGGTATAAGCACAGAAGACTTTTTTTCAGCTTGCAGTGTTCATTTTATGCACTTAAATACAATCTCGTTTAGTTTTTTTAGTATACCTTTATTAGAAAAACTATCAAGTAAAATTAAAGAACTTCGTATACGTTATCAAAATTATCTGAGCGCTGATGTTAAGAATATAGAATATTTGATACATTTTTTAACATATCCTAAGGGTGAAGGTAATAAAAGAGGAATTTATGGGATTTTTAATGGACGTAAATTTGATTTGCAGATGTATTGCAGACTTTTACCTTTGTTTATTAGTATTGAATCTTTTAGAGGTAATGATTTTTATCCTTTTTGAGCTTTTTGTATTTTGTCAGGCCTAGAGTTTTTGGGTATTGAATATTATAAATTTGTATCAGGTTTTAGTTAGATTAAATAGTTGTATTTAAATGTTTGGATATAATGAATTTATTGTATTGTGATGATATTTTTTTATGTATGGAGTTTGAATCTTATAGAAGCAAAAATAGATATTCTTCACAAAAACTATTTATAATAAAATCTTTTTTACTTGGAGTAAATTATAAATTTTTTAAATTATTATACTTTCCCAACACCCGAACCATCAACTCTATACTATTCAGAATCCCAAATCTGTTATCAATAGCAATATTCATATATAAAAATAGGTTTATTAATAATGAAGAGAAGAATAATAAGCACAACAAACCTAGATGGATTTTATTTTTCAACATGGGATTCTTGGCAAGATTAATTATATTGAATACATATAACTATAATTTTTTGTATATAAATATATTGCCAATGATGATGATAAAATTTATTTATATATGACATAATTGTTTTGGATTATAAAAATATATGAAATAGTTAAGTGATTTTTACCCAATTAACTAACATTTAATTAATCTATTCATCATTTGCAATTCTGGCCTCTGACTATCCATTTTTCAAAACCATGATTAGCTTTTCCAAGCAATTCACTAACTTCTAAGACTTTAGTATTTTCGTAGTTTTCCACAATAAAATCAACAACTCCAGTATGATAGTTAAAAAAAACCTCAACCTCATCTAAATTTTCATTGTTGTTTATATATGAATTTAGGCATAATTTTCTCAAATTTCCAATACTATTTTCCATTATTTTCATCAAAGGTTTTATTATCCTTGTATTATTTTCTTTTCCTTCTTCTGTTTGTGAGTTAATATTATCAAGACGAGTCGCTAGTTTGGTTTTATAAGTTAAAATGTAAACTATATGTAAAACAGTTAATACAATACCTTGATCTTTTAGCTCATTTTTCTTTTTATCAGTAAATCCACAACAGAAACCTAGTTTTTTCCAAACACTTGCTTCGTTGATAAAGTTTGGATCTTGGAAGTAGAACTTATAGTATGTGAATAATATATCTTTATGAGTCTGAGAGTAATTATCATAGCTTTTATGCCACAAATCTATAATCTTCATTAAATTCTGATCTTTATCAGGTGCTAATTCAATAGACTTCTTAAAACACCCACATATTTGTATAAATTTCTTTTCAATCCAATAATTCTCTATAACAAAAGCTGTTTGTTTTATATGACTAATAATTTTCAAAAACCCTTCAGCTTTACCGCTATATGCAATTTGCTTATATTGTAAACTTGAGTTTTTCATATTTATTTTCTCATCTTCATCACCTGTATAATCACCTCTTTGTTCAGAACTTAATAAGTCAGGCTCTTGAAAATTTACACTATTTTTGTTATCAAGTTCTCCTGTTAATTTTTTTTTTATGATAGGCTTGATTTTAATTCTTTTTTGTGGTGAGTCATTTGATTCTTGTTTATTTTCCTCATCGAAACTTTTGCTGTTATGATCCGAATCCTCTTGAATCTTAGATAAAATGTCATTAAGAGCATCATAGTCGCTTTTTTCACTAACACTTCGATCTTGGCTAGATAGACTTTTTAATATTTTCCCATCTGATTCAGAACTGTTCGATGAAGAATTTTTTATCATTTATTATTATCAGAGCATTTTTTATAGAGTCTTTAGTGTTAAAGTTATAAAATATGTATGTGAATATGAAATTAAATTCACATATAAAATTATTAAGAGGTTTGCTGAATGATATTTAACAGTGAAAAATATTTTTTAGGCTAATAAAACTATTAAGATAAAAAATTTAAGACTTTTAAGGTTTTTTTTATATGCTTTTGGTGATGTATTTTTTTTATATAGATAAATTGTTATATAATAGTATTTTTTTACAAGTATAATGATATTAGATTAAAATAATACTGAGTGCTATGCTATTTATAAACAGATTATAGTTTTATACGAACTATGCTTGTGGCCTATAGAATTAATAGGAAATTCTTGTTTTCTAGTAAGAGAAAACTTAGCTAAATAAAGTGATAAGATTTATTAATACAATAAGCAAAACCTATTTATCGTTAACTATACTATAAATATAACAAACTAACTTTAACATTTTCAAGCTATAAAAAATCACATAAAATTCCATTCCACAAAGCAAAACTAAATCTCTAAACCTCCAAAAGTATCAAGCCCTAAAACTCGATCATTAAAAATTTTGTATATTTTTCCTCTAAACCACTAAAAAAAACTTATATGCAAAATGCCTAATCTCCAAAGCCTTGACCATATCAAAACTCACCCTATTTCCCACATTTCTTTAAAAACACCATGTTACCCTCCCCTATTCCTATCTTTATTCTTTAAAAACCCTTTATCATAATCTAATTCCTAACAACCTAAAACCAAAACCTAGCCCATCCATCTTTACAAAAAAACTCACAAACCCTATATCTTTAAAAACCATATATCAAAATAAAACAAAATATAATCTTATCTATACTAAACTCTTAAAGGTTTCTGTATCAAATACTTTTGTACAGACTTTCTCTGCATAATTCTTTTCTTTTCTGTAATAATCAACGCCAATAATTCTTTTTCTTCTTCAACCAAAGGTTTCTTAAAAATATAAGAAAAAAGCATTTGACTTACCGACCCTGATGATTTTCTAAGTTCTCTTATATTTAAGATTTTTTTCTTATCTTCAGAATTCTTCCTTGACAACTTTGGTAAGGATTTTTTATGTTTTTTATCCCCATAGTCTTCAGTAAATATGATATTTTTAGGAAAATGTTCACCGAATTTCCTTTTGTTGTGTTCTAACATTTCTCTTGCTTCTTTTGTTTTTATTTCATCTGTGTTTACAAATAGCCTGTCTTCATCTTTTGGAAGGCTTTTACAATCACTTCTTTTTAATGTGAATTTATCCGATATTCTTGGGGTTTTTAAGATAGAGTTAATTTTATTTTGAACGTCGGAGATTTTTATTTGTTTTTTTATAGGTTTTTTACGATGTTTTTCGAATTCTTTTTTGAAATGCTCGTTTTGGATGTCGTTGTCTAAGGATTTCTTTAGGCTACTCACAACGTACCTGCTGGTGGAAGTGTTTTTTGATACTGTTTTCCAGGTTTCTATGAGTGAGGTTTGGAATTCGTTGCATTCTGATAAGAGAATAGAGAGTTTTTTACGATTTGGTATGGAAATAATTTTTATGGAATTAAATATTAGATAGGGTAAATTATGGATGATATAAAGTTTATAGGTTTGTGGAGGATTATTGGTGAATGCTAATATTTTAAATGGTTTTTTTTGTGTTGGATGGGATATTTTATTTTTGATTATTGCTTTTTGGTAGATTTATTGAGGTTTATTAAAGATTATAAATATACCATCATCCTACTCTAAATCCCTTATAACATAAACTCCTAAATTATATTATCATAAACCCTNTATTATCACAATAAACTATTTTCATCTAACATACCATCATCCTACTCTAAATCCCTTATAACATAAACTCCTAAATTATATTATCATAAACCCTCAAAAATTCCTACAACAACATCGAATTCCTTAGCCATCAACAGGCCAATCGCTTTAATCAAAGTTTTAATCGGTTCCATTAAAACAATCTCTACAAGTACTAAAATCATACAACTAAAAACAAACAACTCAGGTTTATCAACCTCAACAAAAATCGAGCAAATCATCAAAAACCCAGTCAAAACAAAAACAATCACATATCCAAAAACAACATAAACCCATCTAAAAGAATTCTAAATATTTAATACAGTAAACCTAAAAACAATAGTCAAAACACAACTTATAGGTGAACATATTAAACAAGCAACAAATGAACTTACAGCTATAGAATCATTTAAAAATATTCGAGAATTAACATAAACTTCACATATAAGCAAAGCAAACCATATAGTAATTCTCGCGTTTTTCGATATTTTTATATCATTACCTGATATCAACATAATTGGAAAACATTGTTCCTATATACTTTTCACTTTATAATATCTTCTTATAAACCTAATCTCATTATCCTCATCTTCCATAGTCATAGTAGGTATTTCAATAGTCAAAGTTTTTTTCTTATAACCCGGCCGTGGGCTAACTGATTCATTTCCAAGATACGTAATATGTGGGTTTATAGCTACATTTTCATTTTCAGTACCTTTAACAATCTCGAGTTTTTTAAAAATCAGCATATTCACTGCTAGAAAGACGAAATACCAAAGACACCCAATTAAAATCACATAAAAAACTATCATTTTTATCTAAAAATTAATTCTACTGATTAGTTATGTTTACCTTTTTCCAAGCTTGGAATTTGTGTTTTAAACATTTCAAGCATTCTATAAGTGACAATAAACCCTCCCCATATATTGATACTAGCAAAAAACACTGACATCATACCAAGTATTGAACCTTCATCAAAAATCCCAGAATTAGCTTCAAGACAAAGCATAGCTCCAATAACAATAATCCCTGATATAGCATTTGTAACACTCATAAGTGGAGTATGTAAAGATGGATTAACATTCCATATAATCATATACCCAATAAAAACAGCTAATACAAAAGTCATGACCAAATTCATAAAAGAATCATAAGTAGCATAGCTTATACCAATAAAACAAACAATAAGCAAACCAGCAATGAACAAATATTCAAAATTATTGAAAAAACTATTACTTTCAGTTTGAGGGGTTTCAATAATTGGCACTAGAGGATTAGAATTTTTATTTGGCACAGCTGAAACTGGGGGTAAAGGTTTAGCTGGGGACCAAATCATTTTCCCTCCATTTAAAACGCACATTGATGATATTATTTCATCATCAAGTCTTATTGCAAAATTAGCTGCTCCACCCATATTATCAAGTAAATGATATAAGTTGTTAGCATATAATTCTGAGCTTTGTGGGGCCATTCTTGATACTAAATCAGTAAACCCAACTATTGTCACACCATTTTCTGTTACAATGACATGACCTGGTTTTGTTCCTGCACAATTACCTCCCATTTCTGCGGCCATATCAACAATGACACTACCTGGTTTCATTCCTTTAATTATTTCATCATCTAGAAGTTTTGGTGCTGGACGCCCTGGTATTAAAGCTGTGGTTATTATAATATCAACAGATTTTGCTGTGTTTTTTGTTAGTTCATATTGAGCTTTTTTGTATTCTTCAGACATTTCTTTAGCATATCCAGCAGCTGTACTTCCTTCTTCTTTGATACTTACTTCGACGAATTTAGCTCCCATAGATTCAGCATCAGCTTTTGCGGCTGAACGAGTATCCATAGCTTTGACGATACATCCAAAACTTTTACAGTAACCAATAGCTGAAAGTCCAGCAACACCTGCTCCGATGACTAGGACATTAGCTGGGGGGAGTTTACCTGCTGCGGTCATCATAGGTTTTGGGCATCTTTTATAGTATTGAAAAGCTTCAAGTACCGCTCGGTATCCTCCAATATTAGCCATCGAGCTTAATGAATCTAGTTTCTGTGCTTTACTTATCCTTGGTACACATTCCATAGCCAAATAACTCAAATTAGGATATTTTTTCCCTAAAGCTTCTAACCACTCTTTATTACTCCCAGGGTATACATAACTAATAACACATTTAGCTTCTCCAAGGCTTTCATCTTCAATACAAGCATCATTATTTTCTATTTTCCTAACTTTCAAAACAATATCATTTTTCCATACTTCAGATCTATTAACTATTTCCGCTCCAGCTTGTTCATATAATTCATCTGTATAATAAGCCCCTTCACCTGCTCCAGTTTCAACTTTTACATTAAACCCAAGTTTTCTAAAGTTTTTTACTGTACTTGGAGTCATAGCAACACGATTTTCTAAAGGATAAACTTCTTTTGGTACTCCAATTGTCATTGATGGTTCTGGGAAAATTTCTGGAACTTTGTTTTCAATAACAACTTCTTGATTTTCAGCTTCAGAAGGTCCTGCATCACATGCAAATTTATCACCAAGTTCAGTTACAGAATTAAGAATATCTCTTATTGTCACATCAGCATTACCATAAAACATCCTAGTATTTGATTTAAAAAATAATGGGTTTTCAATACCTGCATATCCTGTTCCTCCTCCTCTTTTAAAAACAATAACATTTTTACTAAGCCATGCTTTACAAACAGGCATTCCAGCTATAGGCGAATTAGGATTTTCTAAAGCATCAGGGTTAACAATATCATTTGCCCCAACTACAAGGACAACATCTGTATGTTCGAATTCTCCATTAACTTCATCCATTTCTTTGACGATATTATAATCCACATCAGCTTCAGCAAGTAAAACATTCATATGTCCAGGTAATCTTCCAGCAACAGGGTGTATACAAAACTGAACTTTTTTGTTTTTTTTCATTAAAAGCTCAGTAAGTCTAGCTATATTGTATTGGCATTTAGCTACAGCCATACCATATCCTGGAATAATTACAATTCTTTTTGCCTCACTGAGAAGTTTTACTGTGCTTTTTAAGTCGATAGTTACGATTTGACCTTCTTGAGGAAGCTTTTTTTCTATACTTGCGGATGTTCCTTGACCAAAACCCCCAGCAATGACCCCAAAGAAACTTCGGTTCATTGCTCTGCACATTATATAACTGAGAATTGCCCCTGATGAACCGACTAAAGCACCAGTTATGATAAGTAACTCATTTTCTAATAAGAAACCACTTGCTGATGTTGCCCAACCTGAGTAGGAATTTAACATTGACACGACAACTGGCATGTCAGCTCCACCTATAGCCATTACTAAATGCCAACCTAAAAAGCCGGCGATCACAGCATTGGCTAATAAAATCATTGATCTTGTAAGAACATCATCTATTAGGCCAAAAGGTACAGTTAAGCCTATACAGACTAAAATACAAGTCAAGTTTATAACATGTCTTCCCCAGCCACAAATTATCAAAGGATTACTTCTTATTGTTTCATTAAGTTTCCCCCAAGCTACAACTGATCCAGTAAAAGTTACAGCTCCAATAAAAACCCCAATACTTGTTTCTATAACAGCTAAAGTGTCTTGGTCAGAATGAAGCAAGAAGTGACTGAATGAGACCAATGTTGCTGCAAGACCAACAAAACTATGAAGAGCAGCAACCATTTGAGGCATGTCAATCATTTCAACTTTAAGGGCCATATACGTACCAATGATGCCACCAGCTATGAATAATGGGAAAAAAATTGCAAAATTCCATTCAAAGTCGTCCATAAAAAAAGTTGCGATGATGGCTAAAATCATAGCGAGAACTCCATAAATGTTCCCTGATTTAGCTGTTTTCTGGCTGCTTAGCCCCCCAAGAGATAAAATGAAGAGGATGGCGCAGACCATGTACGCTCCTATCACAAAAGATTCCATTATACGCACTATCCGTTTTTTTTGTTTTCTGGATAGTTTTTGGGTTGTTATTTCATTTATCTTTAAATTTTAGTTTTTAAGTCAGTGATTAAGTTTTGGTATTTTTTACTACCAATTGCCCTTTATATATATTGTTAGGAGTGCATTAAAAATTATTATTAGGATAACTTAGCTATGGAGTTAAAAACTATATCGACAAGCCAAGGGGTTTTAAAAGTTATAGAAAGGCTAAAGAATATATGGAAAATAGAATGCTATGTTTGCAGGAATGAACTTGGGTTATTTTATGTCAAAATTTATCCTCTGCCTGAGTGTGAAAAAGATTTTGACAAAGAAAACTTTATGATTACTTGTTTCACAAACGAAAATCTAGTCCTAAAGCTCGTAGAAATAAAAAAAGAAAGGCATCGAGGATTATTGATTTTCGAATACACTAAACTATTAAGTTTATCTGAAAGAATAATAAGTCTCCAGCCCCAGGACTATTCTAAACTCATAAGAAACATTTTAGACTCTTTATTTAAAGTCCATAAATCAAATATTATACATGGGAATATCAGCCCCGAGACAATATTTGTATCTGAATCTTTAGAAACAGTATTATCGAGTTTCGAATTTTCTACACCAATTGAAGAAGTTCAGGAACAACGTTTAAACGGTTTACCTTATATAACCCATCAATCTATAGAAACTATGGCCCCTGAGATTCTTGGTTCTGGTTTTGACATTGATTTTAGTATTGATATGTGGGGTTTAGGTTGTATTATTTATCAAATTGTATGTAAAACTAAGCCATTTTTACTTTTGGAAGATCAGAAAACAGGGAAATATTGTGAGATTAATACACAAGACCCTATGTGGAATGCTGTTATTAAAAGGTTACTTATTGTCGACCCTAGGTTTAGAGGGAATTGTCAAGAAATACTAGCTTTGATTAACACTCCTGTGCCAAATGAAGCTAAAGTACCTTGGAGTTTAAGTTCTGTGCTTATAAAATCGACGAATTCTTGGGTCAAATTATTAACTCAAGATGCTAATACCGTTATGGACTCGTTTATTTTTGGAAAACTTATATCAAAAGCTCTGGAAAACCCTAATAAAATCCCGAAGTTTTATAGTAGTTTGATAAAAAGGCATATTTATAAACCTAGGGTGTGTTTGAAATGTCTTGCACTTTTACATAAGTATATGTATGTGAGTGAATTGGATAATATTACTACTAGGATTAATGAGTTTTTAGATATTGTGCAAATGACTTGGACTATGACAAAAAGTATAAGTCAAAAATTCATTAGTGAAACAGGAAAAAAAACTATTGTCCAATATATGGAAATTATAAGAGAAAAATATAGAATCCATAGTGAATATAGAATTAATTGTGATTGGAGTTCTGTTGGTACACTTGAGGCAAAAATAATAAGAGATTTACTCAGTTATTATAAGTCAATCACAAGATTTTCTATATATATTTTCGAGTTATCAGATTTCACTGAAATTTATACAGATATTGTTAAAATAATCTTATCAGAACAACAAGAATTAGGGTTGATACTTTGTAAGGAATTAGAAGAGATTAACAATCTTGAAGCTACACATGATTTTTTTAAAACAAATAGAAAAAATGTTGAACTTATACATCAAGTTTATATTAAAAGACCTTATTTAGAAATCCCTTATACAGACTATTTACATTCAAATGCTTATGCTAGTATCGCAAAAAGCGAGATTTTATTTGTTGAATCAAGTGTATCTGAAAGAAAATTATCAGTAAATTCCTCTGAAAGTTTTATTTTTTCTGAACCTGGACTTATTGAAAGTATAAAAGATGATTTCACAATCTCAAACCCAGAAGACTTGGAATTTGAAGAAGTTATAGGCAAAGGAAGTTCTTGTACAGTTTTTAAAGGAAAATACAGAGAACAGCAAGTTGCAATAAAACTTATGAAGCAACTTACAAATAAAAATGCTTATATGAAAGAGTTTTATAGAGAAATCGAAACTTTAAGTAAAATAAGACATGTAAACCTCGTAGGGTATATAGGTGCATGTATAGGTGAAAAATCTTGTATTGTAATGGAATATTGTACAGGAAAAACTTTATTCAACCTTTTACACGAACGTAGAGACACAAATGTTTCTTTAAGCCAAAGAATAAAATTTGCTAAAGATATATCAGAAGGAATGGCTTATTTACATTCATTAACCCCACCAATAATCCACCGAGACTTAAAAAGTTTGAATTTATTACTTTCTGAACCTGTCAATTGCCCTCAGGATTTTCCTACTGTAAAAATAACTGATTTTGGAGTTTCTCGAACTATTTCAACTGAAATGATGACTGGGCATATAGGTACATGTCATTGGATGGCTCCTGAAATACTTAAAGATTTACCATATGGTTTACCTTCTGATGTATATTCTTTTGGAATTGTCCTTTGGGAAATACTTTCTAGGGTTACTCCATATAAAGGTACAAATAATGCAGTTATTCCATTTCAAGTAATTAACCATGGAAGAAGACCTGATCTTAAGCTTATACCTGAAAATATCCCAAAAGCACTTATTAGTTTAATGGTAAAATGCTGGGATGTAAATCCACTTGAAAGGCCAACATTTATTGAAATTACCAAAATATTAGACAATATGCATGAATTATTAATACCTTAAAAAAATAAAAATGATCTTTAACATTGAGAAAATATTTGTAATAACTAGGATATTCTGTTGGAAGATGTGTTTTGTCAGCTTGAAATCTTTCTTTTAGCTTATTTTTATAGCTTTTCTATAACATTGTAAGGCTGTTTATGATTTTTTTCAGGAATTAATTGGCAAATTAAGAAATTTTGTAAAATATTAATATTTATTATATTTAGTCTATCTTCGTAAATATTATTATCATCTTTTGGAAATACGTAGCAAGATGCTTTCAGAGAAAAAGCTTTTATATTTTCAGTATCAATGGGTTTTGGCTTTTCTCAAGATGACTTAAGAATATTGTAATTTTCCTGATTTTTTTATGGATATTTAGAAATTAAAGCTCCAAAGTAATTTTTATTTGGATTATATAGATTGATTATTGTAATAAAATCCTCACAAAATCTTAAAGGATATCTTGTTCTTTTTGCCATGCATTCAAAGGCTGTAATCGATTTTTTCTCCTATGAAGAAAATTTACTTTTTTAGCTCGTTCCAAAGTAGCATAATTATTAAATGAGTGCTTAATAGGTATTAATGCAGACCAATTAATCTTCAATTACATCAGTGATTTTTAATGCCTTAGCAGATTCTTTATATTTTTCAGTGTTTTCTCACAATTTCTTGTTTTTGAGACATACTCTAACATCATATAGCTACAAAAAATTTTGCGCTAAAAAAAATATCATAAAATTCCTCAATAAAACCTGTTTCTCTGCCTTTTGATACTCCAGAATTGCTAAAGAATAGCCTTTGCCTTAAACTTTTACTACTAACTGAAGATTTATAGGCGATAAAATTTATAAACCTCATCTTCACTAGCAATTTTACAATCAAAAATAATTAAGTGTTTATAAAATGCAAGATGGAAGTTTAACTCGTACAGTCGACAGAACAGGAAAAGTGCATAAAGAAGAAATGTCGATATTATCTAGTACTGTCCCACAGATGACAGTAATCTCTGGAGAAAACCACTCATCAGACAGTAATGTGGAGCACATTCCTATCCGGTACAGAATGACATTATCCGAAAAAATTAACAAATTCCTCAACTCAAACATTGTAACAATCACTCTAAACATAGCAACAATTTACGCATTATTCGGAGACGATATAAAAACCCTTGGTTTCGCAAAATCATCTGACGATGGATTTTCTTCGTTAGTTGTAATTTGCCTATTTCTTTTCAGCCTTGAACTTACTTTATCTTTCATATTCAAACCAGACTACAAATGGAGTTTTTATTTTTGGCTTGACTTAATAGCAACGGTTTCTCTAATAACAGACATTAGTTGGATATGGGAAAGTGCTTTAGGTTTATCAAGTGGTTCATCAAATAGTAAATCTTTACAAAACGCTGGTAAAGCATCAAGAGCTGGGACAAGGTCAACACGAGCTTTAAGAATAATTCGTATAGTAAGACTCATTCGAATTGTAAAACTTTATAAAAATGCAAAAACCGCTATGAAAAATCGAGAAATGAGGAAAAATGAAGAAGATGAGATTATTAGGGATATGCCTGAAGTTCAAGAAAGCAAGGTTGGAAAAAGAATGTCTGAGGTTACTATGAAAAGAGTTATTATTATTGTCCTTGCTTTACTTTTTATATTACCTTTGTTTGAGACAGACTTTTATTATACTAGTCAAACCAGTTGGGAATTTGGACTTACTGAATTGAATACTTTTCTTAATCAAGATGGTTTTGATTATGCTATGGATGAGTATTGGTCATATCATGAAAGTGATAATAGGCCTATTGTATATTTGCAATATACAACAGGAGATGGAGTTCAGCATAATATTAGTTCTAATGCGACTAATTATAATGATTTGAGGTTTAGTGAAATTTTTTACGCGTCATCTGGAAATTTGATATCTATTTTTGATTTGAGATATGATGTAAAACTTACATCATTACTTAATGTTTGTAGGACGATTTTTATATGTATAGTTTTAACACTAGGATCAATCTATTTTACTAAAGACTCTGAAGATCTAGTTATCAAACCTATAGAGAAAATGATAGAAAAAGTAAAAATCATAGCCAAAAATCCTATCGCAGCAGCTGAAATCCAAGAAATGTCTAACAAAAGGGAGGAAGAAGAAAATTCCCAAAACAAAAAATGTTTTGGCCTTTGTAAAGCAGAAACCAAAAAAAGAGACTACGAAACCAAATTACTCGAAAACACCATCTTAAAAATTGGTGTTCTTCTAGCATTAGGTTTTGGTGAAGCTGGTTCTCTAATAATTGGAGGCAACGTTGAAGCAGGTGGTGATGTAGACCCAATGGCCAACGGTAACAAAGTTATTGGAATCTATGGTTTTTGTGATATACGTAACTTTACCGATACAACTGAAGAATTACAAGAAGGGGTTATGATGTTTGTTAATGAAATAGCACAAATTGTCCATGGTCTTGTTGATAAATATTTAGGTGCAGCTAATAAAAACATAGGAGATGCGTTTTTATTAGTGTGGAAATTCCAAAAAGATGAACTTTTTCTTAATGAAGAAGATAAGATTGTAAGAAACCCTTCATCGAAACGAGCTCATTATTTACCTGATGTGACTATGATATCGTTTCTTAAGATAATGGCAAAAGTTAATAAAGATCCAGCGATACTTAAGTATAGGACTAATCAGAAATTATTACAAAGGATGCCGAATTATGAAGTCAAAATGGGTTTTGGTATGCATTTAGGTTGGGCTATTGAAGGAGCTATAGGGAGTCAATTTAAAATAGATGCTTCTTACTTGTCACCAAATGTTAATGTAGCTTCAGCATTAGAAGGATCAACTAAAATATATGGTGTCCCATTACTTATCAGTGGTCCATTATACGAATCATTTTCTGAGCCAATCCAACGTTACTGTAGACATATAGATACAATTGTATTAAAAGGTAATGCCAAACCTTTAAAACTATATACAAGTGATTGTGACTTTACTGATTTTACCCCATCTCGTAGTGCTGATAGATCAAAAATGTACTTTAGAAAAAAACGTAGAACGCTAAAAAAAGGTCTTGAAAAGCAAGAGTTTACAACAGCAGACATATATTCAAGGTCTAAAGAAATAGCTTTAATGAGGAAACCTTATACAAGAGAGTTTTTTGACTTTTTTAGTAAAGGGATGAATAATTACTTAAGTGGAATGTGGCAAATGTCAAAAAATCAGCTTGAAAAGGTCTTGGCTATAAGAAATAGAGATGGACCAACATTATCCTTAATGAGTTTTATGAGTGAAACAGCTTATAGAGCTCCTGCTCATTGGAAAGGATCAAGATATTTGGGTTAGATTATTGCAATAGAATTATTTAAGTACATTCATTTCTTAAATATTTAGGATAAGTTTTTTTAATTAGGATATTGGGTAGAAAATTTCAATGATTTTGAATATATTATAATTTTTTGTTATTATTATTAGTATAGGTTTTTAATATTAAAGAAATATATATTGAAGATTAGATTTTTAGTATTATTGACTATTAGTTAGAAAAATATTATAGGTATGTAAGCTTTTTAATACATTTTTTAGTTATATGGTAATTGACTTTTTTGATTCTTGTTATAAAAGTTAGCTTCATATTATTTCTATAAGATTGCCATAATATGCTTTTTAAGAGTAGTTTTTAAGGTTGATTTAATGAAAATGAACGGCAAGAAATCGTATTTCAGCTTTTAGGGCAAATGCTCAACTTCAGTTAAATTATTCAATATATAAAATCTACTTGATTGCATTAAAAATCATAGAGATCCTGAAATATTTAAAAGAAGGCCTAGGCACAAATAAAAACTTGTAATAAGCTGATTATTAAATTTGAAGATGACTAAAAAATCACTTAAATAAGTTAATTATTTATTTACAACTCTTCACTTGCTGTGCTACCTGACTCGAATTTTAAAAACTTTTCATCGAAGATTATTGGATTTACTCTATGCCTTGTTGGAGGCCTTTCTGAGAATCTAGTAAAAAGTGGTGAAGGAAGTGATTTACTTGTAGGAAAACTGTTTGATGAGTTAAGTATCCAACTAAGTTCTGTATGGAGAAGTTCGTTTTCTTGATCACAGCTGAAGGATCTCTGAAGAGGACCAAGTCCATCAAAAGGATTAGTTATTGTCGACCTAAGTGCACATTCTGCAATTCTCATAGGCTTAGGAGACAAAATAGCAGGTCCTTCAGCTTTTCTGACCGAATTTTCCATAAATTATTTAAGGTTCTTAATGGCCTTTCTATATATTTAGTATAACTCAGTAAGCCACACAATTTTTTCATATGCTTTCTTAACTATATCTTAATCTTTTTCCTTATTTTTGCATTATATGTTTATATGTTTATTTAATATATATATAATAAAAGGTCATTGCTATAATAAATATGCTAACTTTATATCCTAAACTTTAAAATCATGAAATATTTTATATAAAAAATAAGTATTTAGTATTTCTTTAGAGAAAATCAAACCAAACTGATGATTTGTGATATGGAAAATTTTATTAAAAGAGAAAACATGAGGGAAAATATTTTAAAAAATTCAGGAAGGTAAAGAGAAATTAATGATAAAAAAGTGGGTAAAAGAATAATTGATTAGGATAATTAAGGAAATTTGTTTTGTATGAAGTAGAGATGTTGTAGAAAAATAATTTAAGAGGTAGGTTGTAGGATATTTTTATGATGAGAAATATAAAAAATGCATACAGTGAGATTTGAACTCACGCGGAATTGCTTCCAGTAGATCTTGAGTCTATCGCCTTAGACCGCTCGGCCATGTATGCTTTGCTATTTTATTATATGATTTTACGATTATATACTACAATTATTGATTTTTTAAACTGTTGAGTGTATAAGCAAATAGTATAATGTTTAGAAAATTAAGCGTTTTTTATAATTTTTTGGCACTTGATTGTTTATGATTTTTATTATAATCTAGATGTAGATTTGATAGTTATTAATGAAATTTTCATATAAAAACTCTTAGAAGGATTTTTGGTATTTTATTGGCAGATTTTGTTTATGATTTTAGGTTTTTTAAAGATTTTATTGTATAATAATTTTTATATTTTGATAGTTTGGCTTGTATAAATTAAGATTTTTTTATTTTTGATAGGATGTTTATGCTATTGTTAGTTTGTGGAATAGTTTTTTTTATGAGGATTATTGTTTTTTAGGTAAAATATATAAATTATGGCTTGATTGAATATTACTGATAAGTTTTTTTATATAAGATTTTGTATTGATGTATTTTAGTTAGTTTTTGTGTATTGATGTATACTGAAATATTATGCTAGAGTATAATTAAATATATTTTATAAGCATTTATTTAAACCAAACATCGATTTAATGTATAATTATACAAATCTCTCATTTTTTACCTATTTCTCAACTATAAAACAAAAATTAATCAAAATTTAAAGTTTCATGATTTAAATCTATTACCACAAAACAACAAATCTTATAAAACTTACATTTCAACAATTTATTTAATATTTCTAGCATATCGAGCAATTACAAGCATCCCCACGATAATTTGGTAGCGATTTAACACTATATTTATCTCTCTTAATACTCTCAGCAATAACCGAATTCCCAAATGAATTAGAAGCATAATGCTTTCTAAACTTATCTTTCAATTTTTTATAGCAGTTTAAGCAGCAAAATCTTTTGAGCCTAATAGCTGGAATATTATTTTTACTGTTCATTTTCAAGTATTCTATTAGTTTATCCAAATTATGCACTTCATGGCTTAAAGCTGTTTTTTCTTGAACTAATTTATCTAAGGTACTGAGAGTTAAAATAAATTCAGATTTTTTTAATTTAACACATTCTTGTATATCTTTTAAAGCTTTCTCTAAACACACAACAGCATTTTGTAGAGACAAATTCGATGATATAGTATTAGAGATATTATCTTTAAGGGCTTGGATTTTTTCTAGATGTTGAGATTTTAGACTTTCAAGTTGTGATTTTAGTCTTTTATGCGTATTTCTTTTTTTTTCTAGCTGAAGCCTAGATGTTGTTTTATTAGCTTTAAGGATTCTCAAATCTTTATCTAGTTTTATTGCAACAGGTCCGTAATCCTTTATCATTTTTTTCCTTAGTAGGATTCTAAAGCAACCTCGACACAGTACTTCTTTTCTTGATCCTAACTTCGAATGGTTTTCACAGAACATTTTCTGGCACATAGTGCATTCACATACTTTTTCTACTTTAGCAAAATTTTTCCCACAGTCTGGACAAGATTCACCAAGTTCCATTATCAAACTTTATCTTCAGCATCAAAATATCCAAAATAATCATAAATCACTTTAATCTGCCTAGGTTTTCTCATACTACAAAAACTGACTATTTTAAGAATAAAACACAAAAACTAACCCTTTTCCGAAATAAAACCATATAAATTATCAAATTTATAACATCATAAACTATAAAATTGCCTTAATAAAAAAATATCTCACTTATAAACTGCACAATACATAAAAATCTCTTGATTAAAGTTTATAATAAATATATTTCTTCACAAATTCCTATTTACTCAACTAAAAATATCCAATATTTAAATCATAAAACCTTTTCTCATATTTACACACAAAACCGCATAATAATGTCTCGTAGAATCACTCTAAACCTTGAACTGAACCGGCGTCTTTCAAAAGGTGGCAGTACAACTCCTAGAAGCGATAAAAGCATAGAAACTGTGAATTCAAGCTTTTCTAATAAGACTTCGAATTTTGTCCAAAGCAACAAACTCATAGAAATTATCGACAAAAATCGTGAAAATCTTCATTCAAGATTAGAGTCAAGAAGATATGGAAGTTCTGTAGGATATCCTAACAACTCTAGTAGAACTGAAATGTATAATTTATATAGATCACTTAGAGTACCAGAAATACAAAGTAATATTCCAGTTAATATACCAATTAGGAAAACTCAATCTAGGGTTCAATTGGTAAAATATGCTAACTTTATTACTAAAAAAATGCAAGAAAACGATTTTTTTAAACATTTGTATGAAGATAGGATTGGAACTAATGGAAATTTTGTCAATATGGTTGAGAATGATAGTCTTGAAGCTGCGCTTCTTAAAAGTTTGCAGTTGTTGTCTGATATGATTGTACATACTGAGGATTATGTCCCGAAAGAAGAAATCGTATAGACTTAAATATGATTAAATGGAAGTAATGCTAAAAGTTTAGATTTCAAATGTTTACTTTATGGAATTAAAGATTAATAATATGATGCTTTGCCATATAAAAACGTTTATATATTTATTTTATACAAAATCATAATAATCCTATTGTTTCTTACAAAAAAATCTCCATAAACCATTTTTTAAATACCTTTTAATATAATGTTTTCTAAAAAAAGCAAGATATACAAAGAAATCGAAAAAGGCATAGCTCTCGAACTACACAAAGAAGCTATAAAAAACATCAGACTCAACACAAAATTCAGAATCATTTGTATTTTCTCGATAATAGTGTCAATAATCACACCTTGGTATTGGAAAAATGAAGAATGGAGTAATATTTACTTATATATGATATGCACTGATTACTTTTTAACTAACTGCAAAAACTTTATTGAACTTCATCAAAATTGTACTTTGGCATCATCAACTTGTGAAGAAATTCAGAAAAGTATGCAGGCGGGAGCAATAGTTCTTGGTTTTTTTATCATTTCAATTATATTGCATTTAATATCAATACTTTGTATAAAACCTATCATATTAGGAACAGGTTCATGGAAACATTCTATAGTAGTTTATCTTGCGTTTTTATTTTATGTTTTTGGATTTGTATTATGGGTGATAATAAGTGGATTCCGGGTTGGAGAAAACACAGCTATGTATGGTTTGACAGCAACTTTTATGTCAACTTTTATTGGTTTGTTTGTAACAGTTCATTTTTTGACTTTTAGTAAACTGGTACTTGAACATTATTCAGTAGAGAGTTCTGAGGTAAAATTTGAAGTAGAATATGTAGATTAAAATGAGGCTAAAATTTTTTTTATGATTTAGATGCTTATAGTTTACTTTTTAAATATATTGGATAAATACTGAATATGTATAAATAATATGATTATTTTCATAGATAATTTATAATGTAATCGGAGGATTGTTGTGTTGATATTATTAGGTTAAAAAAGTTATATTGTTTTTCGATGATGTTAGATGGATGGATACAACTGTAAAAACTAATCCAAAAAATGTTTGTTGAATTTTAAATAATATGCACAAATTGTATAATAATTAGTCAATTAATTGGCATTTGTATTTTGTTATAAAAATTAGCATCGGCAAATATTAAAACTACCGTAATTTGTGTCAACCAAATCATCCATCATATAATTATCAATATAAAGTCACATTTGATTAAATTTTCCTTATCTAATACCTGTGAAAAAATCTTTACTCACCAAGCCCATTTTTCTTTGCCCCATTGGCAAAACTGTAATTTTCCCAATAACTGAAATAAACTATCTTTAATTTCATCAAAATTACAATCTTAAAATAATAAACCTTAACAATATTCTTAACTCCTCTTTAACTCCTCCAATACAATCAATATTTATATACTAAATTTCAAATTTTCTCTTATATTCCCAAAATAAACAATCTAATATAAATTATAAATTCATATCATCTATTACTATTAGTTAGTTTCCGACTTCGGTAACTTTTTTTTGATGGAATTGTTCCATATCAGCAATAACTCTTTTAGATAGGGTAGTTATACTCTCAGTAGCATACTTATTCTTATCACCAAATCTAGTCGCAGCTTCTTTTACAACATCTTCAATTTTCACTTTAGCATCAGCAAGTAACTTAGCTGCTGCATTCTTACTACCTTCTTTATCAAGTGTCATTGTCACATCTATAACATCCATATCTCTAACAACTTTCAAATTGTATGGAGATTTTTTCAAGGCTATTTCAATTGTTGGAGCATTAGTCGGGTCAAATGCTGTCATTTTAAATGTAGTTTCTGATAGCTGTTCAACTTGTGCTGCATTACTAAGAGGGACATGCTCCATAAAGCTGTATACTAAAATACTATCAAAAAACCCTCTGTTTGCCTTACCACCAGCAATTGATCTTAATGAGGATACGTAATTGGTGAAAATCTTGCTCATTTTTTCATCGTAGTTGCCGGAAGTGTAAACTGGGACTGAACTAAAATCAAGTGTCCAGGGTGTTGAATCGGTAACTGCTCCAGCATCACTTGTTACAAGCGAACTCACAACTTTGACTTCACTAAATGATCTGAGTGCTGGTACACTTCTAAACAACTTGAAAAGCATATTTATTACAATCTTTTGGCACCATACAAGTACAAATGACTAAAATAATTGAATTGAAAACTTTTCAACACGTTCTTAGTTAGCTTTTAAGTAATTGTCCAAAAATAATTTGTTTGAATGATATTATTGTTAAGGAAAAAGAGATTTTTAAGATTTATTATTTATATTCTTATTGTAATATTTTGATTTTATTGAAATTATTAGGTAAGGTTTAAAAGTTGTTGATATACTTTTTATTATTGATATGATTTTTTATTGTAGAAATCTCATGCTTTTTAAGGGTTTTATATATCAAAAGCTTTAACAAATTTAGTTTTTGATGTATATTCAGAGTTTTGAACTGTTTATTTAGAAACTTTAATTTGCTAGATTATATTTTTATTGACAATTGGATTAGTTATTTATCAAGTAGTGGAAAAGGGAAAGGTATTCAGATATGATCATTGAAAAGAAGGTTGTTGAGGTTTTAAAAAGTTAGGTGGATAGATTTCAAATAATTTTGCTGTTTGTAAAAAATTTATGTTTGTATTAAATACAAAGTTCGGATTGCATTATTAAATTTGGCTATGAGAAGAAAACTCATATTGCTGTGTCGCTTATGTGTTGGAACCGATACATTTAAAAATATAGAATATGAAAATTCTTAGATATAATAAGTGTTGATTGTTTATGTATTAAAAAAAGCTTATATAAATAGTATAGATAAAAAAATAATATCAGTTACAATATATTATTATAGTATNTTAAAAATATAGAATATGAAAATTCTTAGATATAATAAGTGTTGATTGTTTATGTATTAAAAAAAGCTTATATAATCACTATTCTTAAAGAAATATAATAGAATTCAGTATGGCCATAATTTATTATAAAAAACTTTATTATTTATATTGTATTTAACATTGATTTTTTATGGTATGCTATTTCTTATATTATGCTTTACAAATTTTTATTTTTTTGGGTTTTGGTATGCTATTATTTGAAAAATTATGACAAACTTCTTCAGATTATCCTATTCCCAAATACTGAAGTTAGAAAACTAATGAAGAACTGGCCATGCAAACCAAGGAACCTGGGTACAGATCCTTGTGAAAGGGGCTAAGGGGATGTGGGGTATATCGTGAATAAACAATAGAAAAAAGAAAAATTAGCAAATGACAGATGCACATACATAAAAAAGGTTAAAATTTTAATAAATTATCATTATCATAACTATTATCATTATCATTATCATTATTATCATTATCATTATTATCATTATCATTATTATCATTATCATTATTATCATCATCATCATTAACATACTGTCAATTCCATTATTATTTAAAACATCATGCAATATTTGCAACTCTTCGGATCATGAAACTCTTCTGTAATTACCCTAATAGATTTATTCCTATTAGAATAATGTGACTTAATATCCTCATCATTCCCTGTATCAACTTCAAAATTCGATGAGGCTTTTGAAAGAGATTCAGATACCATTGATACATAATAAGCGCTTTCAGTTTTTTCATTTTCATATGTAAACCCATATATCGTACAATCAAAATCTTCTAAAACAACTAAAAAATCTTTTAATCCCAAAACTTCAAATACCATACCTAACAATGATGAAACTTCACCAATTACTATAATATTATCTGAAGTTTTCAACTCAACTCCAGCAGATGATAAATATTCAACAAGATGTTCTTGACTTGGATCAGGGGAAAAATCATATAGAAAATTGTAAAGTATTTTCGCATAAATAATTGTTTTATTAGTAATTTCTAAGTTCATAAAGGATTTTTTATCTATTATCTGAGTGGTAAGTTGTGGGGATAAAATATTTGTTATAGGAGGGTTTATTGTTTGATATACTATAACTTCTGAATTGTAATCAATACATGCTTTAAGTCCTCCATAGAGAACTTTAACATTTTCATAACCAACTGATTTAAGTGCCCAATAGGCTTTAGAAGCACTATACATTGTACCTTTATCATAGCAAATCAGTGTGAGATTATGCTGGAAATTTAGAGACTTAGCTTTGAAAAATAAATCTTTTACCAAATAAGGGACAGTGAAATCGTAGGAATCTTTCAATGATATATCGCTTATTTCGCAACAGAGCAAAGTGTAATGCTGAAGACTTCTTAAAGATAAAACTGAAATGAAAGCCATTTTATAATTATATTATTCACCGAATCCCTCAAAAAAAACAGGTAAATAATCAAAAAAACAAAAAAACAAAAAACCCTCATCAATAAATTATTAAGAAATAAAGCTAAACTGTGACTTATACAGTAATGTGGATTTAAGAATACCAATTTGCATTTCAAGATCTTCAATATACTCCTGATTCTCCTCTTTATTCCTATTTTTTTCCTCTCTAAACTCCTGCATAGCATAAATCTTCTTATTAACAACCCTTAATTTCTCTAAAAGTTCCTAAATACTCTATACTTCCAAATTCTTCCTCATTTTTTCAATTTCACTTTGATACAAACTGCATTCAATACCAAGTTTCCTAGAATTATATATCTCTTTTTTTAAACTATCAATAAATTCAATATATTTTTTCTTAGTCTCCCTATCTTGAATCTCTCTTTTCATTTTTATTACCCTACTTGTCTCTTCTTTATTCCTTCTATGTTGTTGTAATATTTTACTTCTTCTTTCTTCGTATTCATAAGCTAGATTACTTAACGTTTGCTCTTTTTCTATATTTCTTTCTTGTGTATGGAGTATAAGTTCTTCAATTCTTTGAGTATTTTTTGGAACATTCATTATAGAATTGATGATTTTTTTTATATCCTCAGCAGCTTTTTTCTCTTCTTTACCTAATTCTTGGAAAATCTTAGTTTTATTGTCGATTCTCATAACAAGGACTTCTTGGCTTATTTTTTTATCAGATATCATCGACATTTTTTCTGTTAGTTCAGATGAAGCTTCGTTTTTTAGTTGTTTTAGATGAAGGCTTAGGGAACTTAGAGTTCTTTCTTTATCGATGTGATCTTGAATTATTTTTTTAAAGACTTCGCGAAGTTTTGTGAGGTAGTTTTGCTGTTTTTTCCATTCTGAAGTTTTTTCCATGAGTTCTATTGTTTTAAGGTCGATTTTTTCTATCATTTTTGTGTTGTTGTAGATGTTCATAACTTTTTCTAGGTCGATGTTTATGTCGGATATTTGCATGGAGATATCTTTTTCTATGATGATTAGTGAAGCTAGTTCTTTACGTTTTTGCCCAACTTTAGCTTCGAGTTTTTTGCATTCGTCTTCGCATTTGGTTAGGCTTAATGAGTTTTCTTGGATTTGTTTGCGTGATTTTATTGAATTGTCTCCTCTTTCTTCAAGCTGCCTTTTTATCTTTTTTATACTTTGTCTGTATGGATTTAGCACTGTTGGGATTTCCATCGTTTCTTTCATGCCTTATTAAAAAAATTATTTGACTTACAGATTTTTTTATATGATAAAATAGTTTTAGGTTTATCATTAGCGTATTGTGTTATATCTTGAAAGTTTTGTATTTTAGGATAAACCTTGAGGAGAGAACTTGGGTTGTAGTAGATCTTATAGAAATATTCTTCGAAAATCTGATAACTCAAAACTGATTTTAAAGGTGTAGCCCAAGTAAGTGTCTAAAAAAGCAAAATCCTAATGCAAAATATCTGCTGAAGTATTATGCCTATTTTCTTGAAAGATATTCTAAAGTTCCAATATTTTTGAAGGAAGATATTCTAAATTTCAGCATATAGTAAATCTTGGTATAAGTGTTTTTGTAAAATAATAATTAGACCAGCTGAAATCAGTAAGTTTTAATCTTCACTTCTTTATCTAAAAGTATATTCTTAGGCTTAATATCCTTATGAACAATTGATGGAATATGCGAATGATGATATTCTAAAGCCAAAAGTACTTCTTGAAAATACTGATAGCGACACATTCAAGGGAATTTTTTTCTTTATAAACCTTAAAGAATAAGTTTACCTTCAACAAGTTCTGTTATGATATAGAAAAACTTACTATCTTCAATGTGGTTATAAAGTTTTACGATATCTGAATAATTGATTTCATACATGATATATGTTTCTATGAAGAATCTACAAAGGATTTTACTAACTTTTTCTTTTGGGACTTGCTTGAAATTTTGCCGTCTATATGTCATAATAAGTGTATATTTCTTATAAATAAAATTTTAGTTCTTTTTCAATATGATTCTTATATATTTCGACTAAATACAAAATTATTAACTAAGATTATATTAAAAGTCCTAAAAAAATACACTAATGTTTTATCACTATTAACGACAAGTATAATTATTATTTAGTAGTAGACTGCTTCTTTACTGATTTACTACGAACTCTTTTAGAACCTAAAGAAGTAGCTCGTCCACACATAAATTTATATAATTTTGAGTTTTTTTCAAATAGATTATGTGAAGTATCTTTTATATCCATTTCAATAAAATTTAGTTCACTTGTATTCATACTATCATGCTTGCCAAATGGTCGTTTAGGAAAATAAGGGATTTTTATTTTGAATGAATTTTTTGTTTTGTATGCATACTTTAATTTTTGAAAAGTTGGAGAAATTTCTTGAGGGTAGATATTTTTGTTTGTTAGTAGGCCTGAACTTTGATTTGATGGGCCTGTTGAGATGTTTTTTGATATTGATGGTTTTTTGCTTACAAGTGAGGGGAAATAGTTTTCTACTTCGGACTTTGTTGGTCTATTTTCCATTAATTTAAATTATAACTGTAAAAACGATAGATCGATTTAAATAGCAAGTTTTTTAGTTATTTATTTTAAAATGAGTCTTTAAGTTGTATCGATTTTAGATTTCTGTTAAGCTTTTATTGAGAATATTTACTCAGTTTAAGCTATAGAAATTTAATATATAGCTAAAAATTTATACATGATTGAATTTAAATGATTGAATAAAAGGTATTTAAAGTTTTGAAAATATTTCTATCAAAATTTGAGTTTAATTTTTGAAGCATAATTTGATACTGAAATTCATAATTTAATTAGATAGTTTTTTTAATATCGATATATGATAATTAGACATAGTTTTATATATATGCATATTGAAATTTTAAATGGTTTTCTTATCAAAATTAAATCATCACAATACATATTTTAACTAATTTTTGAAATGTAGAAATCCTTTGGATGTATAAAAACACATAACTGTTTATATCACGATAATTTTTTACTCAGTTTATATTTTAACAAATAATTTTCATAAAAAACTATTTTTTATTCCTGAAATAATTACTTATCACATTTCAAACATCAACAAAAATCGAAAATATTTTTATTTACCACCTTATAAAAAGTANTTTAATTTTTGAAGCATAATTTGATACTGAAATTCATAATTTAATTAGATAGTTTTTTTAATATCGATATATGATAATTAGACATAGTTTTATATATATGCATATTGAAATTTTAAATGGTTTTCTTATCAAAATTAGAAATTAAATCATCACAATACATATTTTAACTAATTTTTGAAATGTAGAAATCCTTTGGATGTATAAAAACACATAACTGTTTATATCACGATAATTTTTTACTCAGTTTATATTTTAACAAATAATTTTCATAAAAAACTATTTTTTATTCCTGAAATAATTACTTATCACATTTCAAACATCAACAAAAATCGAAAATATTTTTATTTACCACCTTATAAAAAGTATATATTTACTAATATCCTTATAAAATCAACTAGCTCAAATCACACTTAAAACCAAAACATAAACTATTTAACTTATAACCCATATATACAACATACAAAATCCAGCATGTTTACAAATCTTATAACTTTTTAAAAAACATTCTCTTTACTTCCTAGCATTCTGATAAATCCCTCTCATAAGTTCTGGATTCCTATTAGCTGCCCCAATAGTCCTTTTAGTAGCATAATCAATATCTTTATTTTCATTATAAATTTCAACCCATTGTGCAACAATTCCAGATTGATATTCAAAGAAAATCTGAAAAACAAAATTATCAGCTGCACTTCTTGAAATAGCATCATTAAATTTTTTCCTTCTAATCAAATCAAGTGAATATTTCATTAAATTCTGTAACACTAAAATAAAAGGAAAATTAGGTTGACTTGTAGCATGCATTATAATACCTCGTGATATCGCTACACAATTTTCAAACATAAAAATCAAATGCAATATTGTTAAAAGAATCCCAGGGGCTGACATTTCATTAGAATCTTTACTTGGGGTTGAAAAACCTAGGATTTTCCACATAATTGGAGTATCTTCAAATACCATTTTATTATAATAACGAGTGTAATAGCTCATCATTATGTTTCTATGAAGTTCAGTATCGTTATTGAATTTTGTAAGGCCAAGGTCAATTAGACGGAATGTATTTTGCTCTTGAGAATTAGTGAGATCTGAGCCTTTAAGGAAACATTTACAAAAACTCTGCATGCATGAGTTTGTAATCCATAAGTTCTTTGAAATGTAAGGAGTCTGTGTCAAATCACCTATAATTTGTCCGAAACTTAACATCCTTGCACTAAACATAAAAGCATGATTCACACTATTTTCTAAATCAATAATGATATCTTGTGACCCTGAATTTCTAGAAGGATGTTTTTTATTATCCACATTCCCAGGAATTTCAATATTAATCCCAATATGTTCATGATGTTTTTTATTATCTATATTCCCTGGAATTTCAATATTAATCCCAACATGTTCATGATGTTTTATTTCTTCTATATTCCCTGGTTTAATATTTTGATGATGATGTTGATGAGGCACCTCATGAATTTTAATATCAACATTAGGACTATTATGGTCAAGATGCTTTTTATCATGGATTTCTTCATGATTATGATGAACTTTAAGGTTTGCAGAAGGGTTTTCAACTCCAAACAAGTCATCGCTTATTTCATCATGAGATTCGGCTATAAAACTACTTGATTGGTCTAATTGACTTGCATCTTCACTATCAAAGTCAATATTCCCTTTAGCTTCACCTGGTCCTTGTACTTTTATAGAGTTTCTAGGATCGTTTCCAAGCAATTTCGGAGGTTGAATTTTTTGATTTTCGTTATTATTGACCCCTGGCAATGCCAGGGGAGGAATTTTAGGATGAGATCTACTTTTAACATCAACATTCTCTGGTTTCTCAGAAATAATATTATGATGTATATTAACTTGAGGCTTTTCTAACACATCTTTATTTTTTATTATTGGCGATTCTTCAGATAACTTTTCTTTGTTTTTATTTTCTATCAATTGAGGCTTTTCTTCTTTAACTATATCTGCAACTGGAATTTTCGCTTCTAAGTTTACCTTTGGTTCAGACCCAACTGCCTGTGATACTGGAATCAAAATTTTCGGTATTGTAGTTATTGGAGACTTTGGGTTTTTTGGGGACTTTATCTCTTTAGAACTTATTGATGACTTTTCACTTTTAGAAAGTGATTCAATAGACGAAGATGATGAAGATGATGAGGATGATGATGGATTTTTATACTTCATCGATGGCATTTTGATTAAATTTTTCGGGATGTTTACCTGTTTGCTCGGTATAGCATAAGCGAAATCTGAATCTGGACGCATTCTTACAGAAGGCTTACTGTCAATACTAGAAAAACTATCCCCATGTTCATATTGTATTTTTCTATTGGCATCCACTGAATCCCCAACAATTTTTCCACCTGAGTTTTTGTTTTTATCATAAATTGTATCTGGTTTAGAAACATTACTAGTGTTTACTATAGGAAGTTTAAATTTCCCCCCAAAATTAAACACAGCAGGTCCAGTTGGTGCTTTTTGTTGGATTATTTCGATACTACATGAACTACTTTCTGGGGAACTTGAACTTGATCTTTCTGATTCTAAATTTTGGACGTCTATAACATTTGAATTCTTTCTTGAAGAGTCTTTACTATTCATTTATTTATATATTAGATAGATTCTTTTGATATATAAAAATTTTGGATAAGGTTTGAGGAAAATAAAAGATTTTTATAGAGGAGGAAAATTTGTGAGGGATAAAAAATTTTTTTTGTAAGATAAAGGAGAGATTTAGGGTGTGTTTTTGGTAGAAGATAATTTTTTTGTATAGAGGATGTCATAGTGTAAAATGCTGGTTTTTGAAGAAAAATTGTTGTTAAAGGCGGTTTTATGGCTGGGTTTATGTAAGATGAGGATAAGAAATTATGTATGTGAATTATTATTTTAGAATAAGAAATATCAACTATAGACATTGTTGAGCCAGTTTCTTATTTTAACATTTATATTTTTATTTGTCAAGTAGGTTGGATATTGGATTGAAGATTTTAAATATTAACATGGGTTATTTAAAATTGTCTGAGACAGAAAATTATGATATAGTTATATGATGAGTAATATAATATTTGTTTAAGGATATAATTAATATATTATTTTTGTTATGATGAGATAAATTAAGATTAGATCACAGGATATTAGGGTGATTGAAGGAAGATATTTTGAGATATTTATAGATAATAATAAAAACCCTGACTAGAAAATATTTAAAAAATCCTAATTAGAAATTTCTTAAAAAAAATATAAACACAAACTAGTATGTTACTAGCAGGTCACTATTTGTAGACTTCTCATCAGTTTTCTTCATTATCTTCACAAATATTCTCTATACTCTTTATATTTTCAGTTTTTTCTATGTCTTTAGGGATTTTAAATAAAACACCCTAACTTTTTATAATTATCAATCTTAAGCACCATACCAACTCTACTAATAAAAAATACACAACAAACTTAAATACAATCCTTTTTATTCAATCCTCCACAATATCTAAAAGCCTCCTCACAAAAAAATACTAAAAAATCTTATCTTAACAAAAAAGCCATAACCCACAATTCTTAAACAACACCCAAAAACATCATTTAACAAATACACACCACTTTAAAAACCACTCTCACTTTAAATTCAAAGCTTAAACAACCAAAAGTCATCCTCAACTTCTACACAATTTTCTCATCCCCCAACACCCACTTCAAAAATCTAAAAAATTCATGCAAAAATTTTCAACCCAACCATATTATCCCCAAAAAAACTACAAACTCCAGCAAAAAACTTTCCTTCCATAATCCAATCTTAATAATCTATAATATTTCTAATCTAATACGCATAATATTGCATATTATAAAAAGTGTTCTTATCAAATACAAAATAATATACAACAAATTATGGACAATGAACATACTCTGTCTCTAACAAAAGTCTACCCTGAAAAAGTTGTTCTGAAAAAGAAAAATGCACTTCCAAGAAGAATCAGGACTATGTTTCCACAAAAAAACATATCTGACCTCAAGCCTAAAATAATTACTAGTTCATTAGCTTGTTTGATCATAAGTATTGTGTCAATAATAGTCACTCTTATTGAAAATCTTTCTTTCAAAAGGGAAGATCATCGTATATCAAAACACCGTTTATATTTACGTTTGTGCATTTTTGGCTTGTCCCTGACACAAATTTTTTTTTTAATTCACTATTGGACTTTAAGAGCTAAAATTAATGATGCATATGAAGAATATTATGCTAACAACGGGGTGTTTTCAGGGAATAATCATAAGAAACTTGTGATTTTTGAGTTTATTTTAGCGTTAATTGCCCAGCCTTATACATTTAATACAATTTTATTTGAAAGTGAATTTACTTATATTACCCTTAGTGATGTGATTTCAATATTGATTTTGTTTAAGTGCTATTTTTTATTTAAGTTTTTATATGACTCGTCTTATTACAATTCTTATAGAGCCCAATGGATTACGTAAGATATATGCAGATATTTATGCAATGTGGATAACTTGATGAAGTTTACTTTGAAAAGTTATTTAAAAACCCAGATGATTAAAACTATTATTGGAATTATGATATTGTCAATATTGATATTCTCAACTGCGATAAAAATTATAGAAAAAGGTTATGAGAGAAATTTAGAAACATATGCTGATTCGATGTTTTTAATAGCTGTAACACAAATTACTATAGGGTTTGGGGATATTATTCCATTAGCATACCTTAGTAAAGCTGTTGCTATAATATCTTGTCTTATTGGGGTGTTTTTTTTAGCTCTTTTAGTTATAGCTGTGAATAATATTATCGACCTTTCAGACCAAGAATCAGAAGCTTATAACAATATTAAATATTTCATTGATGCTCGGGCTACACATAATCTAGCAGCAAATGTTATACAGAAATGGTGGGCTTTGATTATAATGAGAAGACGTAAACTACCAAGATTTCTTAGCCTTCTTCAATATAGAATTTGTGTCAAGCGTTTCAAAATCATGCGAATTCAGATAAAATCTAAGCAAAACACGGTTTTTACAAGAGAAATTACGGAGTTAAGTCAACTTTCAAGGGGTAAAGTTTTAGAAATCAGTCAAACTTTAAAGCCAATAGACAAATATCAGAAGTCTGTAAAACTTTTGACTAGGGAAGTGAATATAAAGGAAAAAGCTGAAGCTGTTGAGAAAAACTGTAGAGAAATGATTATGGTGTTGTGTGGGAATAATAACACAACAGAATTTAATCGTTTTAAATCAGCTAATCCTAGAGTTAGTGGTGCTGTAAATTTGACTAAGTTTAAGAAACAAAAGGATAAAGCTTTGAAACAGATGCTCATGAAACTGTCTCAAAAGACATGCAGTTCATCGATTAATATACAAGAGATTTGATGTAAGTTTTATGATAGTGTATAATTATTTTAATTAAAATGCAAGTAGTAAAATGTAAAAGAAATTTGTATTAGAAAATTAAATTACATGTGTTATAAGGGTTAATGTTGTTTTGATTTAGGGGTTTAGAGATTTTTATATAGGAATTTGTGATATAAAATTTATAGATTGAAGAATTATTTTTATTGTGAATAATATAAAGCAGATGATTTACTTAATAGGTAAATTTTATTTAGATTGAGGTGCTAAGTTATTTGCAAGCATTTTAAAATTCTGTAAAAAATGAAATTTAGATTATAGTATAAATGGATTCAAAATGCCCATATTGCTTGGATTCTTACAATATCACTGATAAAATTCAGATGACCCTTACTTGTCTTACTCATACAATATGTTCTGACTGTTTAACCTTTCTTTTAAAAAGTAATTCTCCTGTTTGTCCATTTGACTTAACTCCAATAGACAAAAACATCCTATTATCCTTATGCAAAACTCATAACAAACAAATTAATGCTCTATGCAAAAATCACTATCTTCTTCTTTGTCAAAACTGTCTACAAAGTCACAATAATTGTAATAATCTCATAAGCAACTTCGCTACAATATCTAATTATATTCAAAACACATTAAACAATTCATATGAAAAACATCACAAAGAACAAGAAGAATTTAAAAATTTATTTTTTAATTACAACTACATTGATATATTTCATCTATTTAAAAACGATTCAGACAACTTTTTCTCAGAATTCGGAAATTTAATCCCAAATAAAAACTTTAAAGACTTAGCAATACCTGAAAAGATCGAAGAAATACAAAAAATTCATAAAATTGTAAATAACCGAGAAGTCGAGGTTATAAGGAAAAGAGATGAAGAATTTGAATCATTTTTAAAATTAATATCATGTCACAATCCAAATGATAAAATTGCTCGTGAAATTGATATTGCTTGTGTAAATTCAAAAATTGTGCAATTGTTTGATAAAATTTCTGAAAATGATTTATATGATGGTGAGTTTTCAGCTGTATTTGAGAATCTTGATGATGATTTGAAGATTATATCAATTGGGTTTATATGTCCTAATAATAGAGAGAGTATGATTTATATTGATTATTTTGAGATTAATAATATGAATTCTACTCCATTTGTCATGAATGATATTGTTTTAGAAGAAAATCCAGGAAGGATTTGCTTAGATATAGATGTTAGAGAAATTATTGTGAAAAAAAGAGAAAGAGTTAGTATTTTTATAAATATGAGGGGCTTTTGTAATCTGTTTGAAGGACTCGTGGAGTCAGAAAAATATAAGGTTTTTGATACGGAAGGGAGGAATTATGATTTTTATTTTCCGATATTGTATTTTAAAGTAGAAAGCATTTAGGTAGTGTAAGAATAATGAAAATTATGATGTAAAAAATATATAGTGATATATTACTAGCAAATTAATAAGGTGTGAGGGGTTTTTGCTATAAATAGAAGGTTAAGGATAAGGTTTTATATAAAAATAATGAGATATTTAAAGTTTTTGGAAACAAAAACTTAGGATTTGATAATTTTGTCATATGGATTAAAGATAAATTATTATAATCAATTATTTATAATCAAAAATACATGTGTAATCAAACTTCAATATATACTCAATATTCTTGTATATCGATTTGAAATATAATCTTCAATATAATAGCATTAACTTTATTATAATCATTTACAAAAATCTTTTTTCTTCTAATCTCAAGCAATATCATTATATTATAAAATCTACAAAATTATATTCCCACATAGAAACCCTATTTTTCTCTTAATAAAAATCTTTTAAACTAAAAATTTCCCTTATCTAAAAAAACTACATTTCTAAACCCTAACACCCACAAAAAAAAGCCACAATTTCTCATAGCAATCCCCTCACCTTATCCATCTTCCTAATAATAATCTATTCTTAATTATTCTGATTGATTGGGCATAAGCCTATAATTCACCATAGGATGCGCTTTAACTTTCATTTCTTCCTGATTATACCCAGTCTTATACCTAACACTTGTGGTAAAAGGTGATAACTGAAAGTATTTATCCGAAACCATAGTATTTCCTATTCCATTTCCAGGTTTTTCAACCACATTAATACCTTTACTTGGTGGTGGTACCCTTGAAGATAAATCTTTAACAGATAAAATACTAATACTCTGTGATTTGACTTCTTTTATTTCATTAGTCAGCGATCCTGACTTTGAATGTTTTATTATAACCGAGCCAGTATTATTTTGAGGTGCTTTCGTATACAAAAACGGCTTAAAAGTGCATTCCATCATTTCTAAGCTTTCTTTTGATCTTTTTTTCTCAGTAGTTTCCTTATCTTTTCTTTCTAAAAACGCTTTAGTCCTAGTAAGAACATCATATCCAGGGTCATTTGGAACTTCAAAACTATCTTTATAATCACCACGTATTTTCATTGACTCTTTCATTAAATCCGGGGCCATTCCAGTAAATTCTCTAAGTCTTAATTTACTAGTCAAATTTGATGAATGGATAGAATCATGCATTGATTGATCATAATGACTGATATCTTTATGTTTAACTTTATCTTTAGCTTTTTGACTTTTAATCTTTTTCTTACCTAAAAGTTTTACTGAGGTTTTATTTATTTCAGGTGTTTCTCTAACATCTCCGATTTGCTTAGCTTTGCATTTTTGCTTATAGCAATTGAATTTGGTTTTTTCTTGAGAGTCTTTTTCGAAAAGACTTTCAGCTTTGTCATGTTTGCCTGTTTTATTAACATGGTCATTTTCAGTAGGTTTTAATGAGATATGGATGGTGGGAAAGTCATTTTTTTCAGCATCAGGATTTTGTGATTGCCTTGGGGTTTCTTCGATGTTCTGTGCTGGACTTGACTCAGGCTGCCTGTCTTCAATATCTTGAATTACATTGTTTACTTGAGGGGAGCTTTCAATTGCAGGCTCTCTTTGAGTTTGGCTTTCAACTTTTTCCTCTTCTTGACCTTTGACTACTACTTCGTTTTCCATTTATTTTTTAAATTAAAAGAATATGACTGGAGAAAGTTTGATTGTATTAGAGGGAGAAATAGGCAAAGTCTTGAAAAGTGAAGGAGCTTTATTGGGAGTTTTTGTATTTTTTTTTAAGAATGGTGAAAAAAATTGGAAATTTTGTGGGATTTTAGGATTTTGTTTTGAAATTAGGAAGTTGAAGAGAGGGTAATTTTATTGTTTAATGATGAAGTTTTATGATGATGTATATGAGAATTTGAGATTTAGTTGTGTTGAGAATATTTTTGAGTTTCTTATTGGAATAATGATAAATTTATAGATTAGGTGTTTTTATTGATGGAAAATAGTTGAGGATTATTAGGTAAAGTAATTAGGAGTTTGGTTTAAAATATAAAAATCGGAAATTTTATTTGAATGATACTGATTAAAATGATTCAAAGATGATTAAATACTTATTAATTGGCGAAAAAATATAAGAATTCATTTGGCTAATAATAAATTAATATCAACTAAATCTTTTATAATCATCAAGAACATTTACACAATAAAAAACCCAAATTTATCATAAATAATTAAACAATCAGCACAACTCTATTAAATTCAAAATCAAAACATCTCATATTTATTCACTTGCCATCAACTTCTTTTAGCTGTTCCATATTAAAACTTAATATTTTAAAATTTTATCCAAACTCTCTTACAATATCCCAATCCTCTCTTCAATCCCTTACATCCAAAAAAAAAAATTCTTACTTATTTGCAAAATAATTTCTTCCTAATATAAAATACACTAATTATGCATTTATTATAAACCTATGAAACACTCTGACAAGTTTGACGAAATAATTATCGAAGAAAAAATTGTCAAAGTCAATGGAGACATCGCATCTAGATTCTATACACGAGGGAAAGAGCTTGGCAAAGGAGGTTTCGCCAGGGTTTACGAACTAACTAACAACGAAACCAAAATCACAACAGCAGCAAAAGTTATTCAAAAATCATCTCTAACAAAAGGTAGAACAAGGCAAAAGCTAATGAGTGAAATAAAAATTCACAGGTCGGTTCATCATAAAGGTGTTGTAAATTTTGAGTATTTCTTTGAAGACTCAGAAAACATCTATATCCTTCTAGAGCTATGTAATAACGGCAACCTAAATGAAAAGCTCAAACGCCGACGTAAGCTCACAGAGTTAGAAACCCAATGTTATTTAATGCAACTGTTTTCAGTTATAAGATACCTTCATACATTAAAAGTAGTCCATAGGGATATAAAATTGAGCAATTTATTTTTGAACGACTCTATGGAATTGAAATTAGGAGATTTTGGCCTAGCTACAAAAATTGAATTTGATGGCGAACGTAAAAGGACGATGTGTGGGACTCCAAATTACATAGCACCAGAAATTCTTGATAGCCGACTTGGTCATTCTTTTGAAGTCGATATTTGGAGTTTTGGCATTGTAGCATATACCATGTTAGTTGGTAAACCTCCTTTTCAATCAGAAGATGCAAGGGCTACATATAAAAGAATCAGGGCTAATAGTTATGAATTTCCTGATACTATACAAATATCCACTGAAGCTCGTGACCTGATAAGTTCAATTCTCCAAACAGACCCAAGTGCCCGTTTGACTTTAGACCAAATAATAGACCATCCTTTTCTTAATAAAAACACAATTCCCCGAACTTTACCTTTAAGTACCCTTTGTGTCCCTCCATCTTTCACTTACCTCAAGCATTTCGAAGGTTATTTAGAAGTGAAAAAACATGAAGAGTTCATTCCTTTATCCCCAAAAATGGAAACAAGTAGCATAAACTATAAACAAAACCTATCACCAAGAGAAATCATTAGAAGTCCAAGAAATGTTATTCAATCCAAACTTTTTATATGTGTTTCTGGATTAAAACCTGAAATCGACGATATTTGGGTTGAAAAATGGGTAGATTATTCGGAAAAATATGGTTTGGGTTATAAGCTTTCTAATGGTGTTGTTGGGGCCCATTATAACGATTTAAGTAAAATTGTTTATTTGTTTAATCAGACTGTTCAGTATTATGATAGCAAACAAAATACTGATGAACCTAAAGAGTTTAGTATAGATGAATGTCCTCCTGAGTTACAGAAAAAATTAACAATTTTACAGCATTTTAATAAACATTTGAAAGTTGATAAGTTTGCTATTGAAGGGATAAGTCCTTATGTTAAGAAATGGGTTTCAAATAATGTTGCTACAATATTTAGGCTGAGTAATAGGAATGTGCAGATTGTTTTTCATGATAAGGTTGAACTTTTGATTCAGGGGCAAAGTAAGACGATTGTTTTTTTGGAAAATAATGTCCAGGCCATGTATTCGGCGACGCAAATAGCGGAGTCTGGGAATCAGGAGCTGATAAAAAGGATGAGGTTTACTAAAGAAATTTTGACTGGTATGATGCAAAAATAGTATTTTAGGATATTATAATTAGTTTTACTGTAAGTTTTATATAAGTAAAATATGCCCTAGTATTCAGTAAGCAATAGAATAATAAACCATATCTTAAAATCCCTAAACTCATATCTAATATTCGGATAAATGGAACACCCTGAATATTTCCTTGACGAAGACTTAGAAACCCAAGAACCTCAATTATGTTACTACTGTAATATAACAAACCAATCTTCTCTAGTAAAATGCACCCAAAAAGGATGTAACCTTTATTTCTGCAACAATCCTACTGAAGGCGAGCAAACAGGTACACATATTTTCCAACATCTCGACATCAGAGGTCATAATTCTATCAACTTCAATGATAACTTTGAAGTCTCTTGTTTCAAATGTGATCAAAAAAACATCTTCACCCTTTGTTACCATCTTGATGGAAGCCAAATCACAATTCTCTGTAGGACAAATTGTCTTTTAAATGATGAAGAAGCTAAAACTATCAAAGATTGGAGACCAATACTAAGTGAAAAATCAATAGACGAATGTTTAGTCCCAGCATTTGGTGCAGGTAAATTCATTAATTTAACAGAAATTTCAGAAATCGAATTCAATCTTGCCCATGGAAATATAAAAAACCCATTAGACATAGGCCCTGAATCTTTTAAAAGAATATCTTTAAAATATAATATGTATGATGATTATAAAGAAACATTTGAATCTTTATTAGATCTTGAGCATGAATATGATAAATTTTATAGTTCAATAGAAAATGCTTTAGAAGTTGAACCAACTTGGATAAATGATTATCGTAAATTTACATATAAAATAACAGAAGAGAAGATGCATTTTAATAGTAAAGATGAGGTTGTTGTATCAGCTGATCTTTTTAAAGCTAATGGTGTGATTGAAAAGGTATCACAAGGAGAAGTTACTGTTGAGTTATTACTAGGGAAGAAAGGGAAGGATGATTTGAGAAAAGTTCATATAAAATCTGTGTATACTGATGTTGCTTATAATAGAATGATTAGAGGGTTAAAGTCTTTTAGATCAATGGAATCGAGTTTGAAAAATTTGATTTTGGGGTATGATGTTAAGTTTTTTGAATATCCGATTGGTGATATAGATGATTTTTCAGTACCTAATCTACCAAGGCTTAATAGTTCCCAACAAAGTGCAGTTAGGAAAGCGCTTACTACAAAAATCAGTCTTATACAAGGCCCACCAGGGACTGGGAAAACTGTGACTACGGCTAGTATTGTTTACCATTTTTCTAAAATACTCAACCAGCCAAGTGAATATGAAAAAACTAAAGAGGAAGAAGAAAAACTTAGACCTATTGTCATGAATGCTGTAGATGTAATAACTGAAATGATGCAGGAATTAAAATTAAGGAAAAAAATCAAAGAGCTCATCTTGGCAAAATCACAAGGCAAAAGTGACTATGAACTCATAGAAATCAAACTTAATAATAATATATCTTCAATGGAAGAACAGCTTAAAAAGAAAAATCAAGAAAAAGCTCAACTAACAGAAAAAATGTGCCAAATAGATTTCAAACTATCTAAAACCTCACCTGATACTGGGAAAAAAATGATCCTAGTCTGCGCACCTTCAAATGTTGCAGTTGATCATTTAGTAAGAAAATGTATCCAAGCCGGGCTAAAAGTAGTGCGTTTTTTTTCTAAAAGCAAAGAAGATATTGAAAATGATATTTCTTACCTAAGTTTTCATAATATTTTTAAAGCTGAACTTGAGAAACCTGAAAACAAAATAGCTAAAGAGCTGTTTTTTGCTAAAAAAGCTGGAGCTCTAGATAAAGGTTTTAAGATCAAATACAATAAACTTGAAGAAGAAATCAGAAATAAAATACTCACTGATGTTGAAGTTGTATGTTGTACTTGTATCGGAGCTTTAGATCATAGGTTACAAGGTTTAAAGTTCCATATTGTTATAATAGATGAAGCATGTCAATCACAAGAGCCTGAAACTTTAATTCCATTACTAACAAAACCAGAACAAATTGTTCTTGTAGGTGATCATTTTCAATTAGGACCTATTATAAAATGCAAAGAAGCTGAAAAAGCTGGTCTTGAAAACTCACTGTTTAAAAGGCTTATTGACTTAGGAAATGAAAAAACTATGCTGAATTATCAATACAGGATGCATCCGGCTATAGCTCTATTCCCATCTTTAAGCTTTTATAATAAAGAGTTAAAAAATGGAGTTACTGAATATGAAAGGCATGATAGATATTCGAATTTCGCTTGGCCTTCAAGAAGTCCTGTGTTTTTTTATCATGTTGATTCTTTTGAAGAACATAGTTCTAGTGGGAAAAGTTTTGTTAATAGAGGTGAAGCTGAAACTGTACTTGAGATTATTAAAAGATTAGGTAGTGATGCTGAGATTGGGATAATAACTTTTTATGACGCCCAAAGAGTAACGATTTTGAATTATACAAAAAGTCTTGAGAGTAGTGGATTTAATATAGAAATTGCTTCGGTAGATTCTTTTCAAGGAAGAGAAAAGGATTATATTATATTATCATGTGTCAGAGCTAATGAAAGGTTAGGTGTAGGGTTTCTTGGGAATTATCGGAGACTAAATGTTGCGATAACTAGAGCTAGATATGGGCTTATTATATGTGGCCATGCACCAACACTAGCGAGAAGTCCTACGTGGAATTATCTTTTAAATTTTTATCAGGATAATGGACTTGTATTTGCTGGGACAATTGATAATTTGAATCGTGTGAATATTGATTTAAGGAGTTGTAAAGATTTTACTTTTGAAAGCAATTTTATATATGCTGAACATTTAAAAGGAGATATTGATCTTTATGATGATACTAGAATGCAGCAGTCTTTAAAGAATTCTTGGGGAGGAAATTAATTAGATAAATATTGAAGATATTAAATGGTCATTTAGGTTTAATGCTAGAGAGATAAGTGAATTATGAGTTTTAATAAATGGCATGGTCTTGTTAGAAAAGTTAATAATATTTCAATAAGTATTTTTAAGATTATTCCCTATATGTTATAAACAAAAGTAAAAACCTCCTGAACCAAATAAAGAGTCACATAGCCAGCGACAACGAGTGGTTTAATATACTGAATCTGCCTAAAGAAAGATATCGTAGGACAAACAAACCTCGATTGGACAAGGTTTAAACCTCGATTGGACAAGGTTTAAACCATGCCACCTTAACTATCACCCACTTTAAACTTTATAAACAAAAATAGCATGATTATAATTAAATTTACTGGGATATAGTAAATATATTTTGAATGAAGTTGGGTTTTTATATTGTATGCTTTTTAATATAATCGGTTAGATGCTTTTTAGATATTTTATGTGTAAGAAATGCTTTGAAGCTATAAAGATTATATAATCATGTATTCAAAATTATTATCATAACTTAACTAAATACTTCTCATTAAAATTATATAAATTTAAATGTAAACTAATCTTATTACTTTTTATCAGTTAAAATCTTGCAACTTTAATTCAACTTAATAGATGATTTATAAGTTGAATCTATACAAAATTATATACATAAAAACTATTTACATTTCTTAAACATACAAATAAAGATATAAAAAACACTAGATTTATTAAAAATATTAATTTGTTTATTTTTTTAGTAGACTACGCATTCGTCTTCTTCGCAAACGACCTCAGTTTCAGTTTCGGAATCTCCAATTATAGTTGAAATTTCATCTCCAGATTGGTCAACTTCATCAATCATGTCTGTGATTATTTCAATCTCTACTGAAGCATCTTCTTCATCTGGAGTAGTGGTACCCTCTCCTATCTCTTCTTGATTTTCTAAAATTGATGCAGCTTGCTCTTTTAGTAGATCAATTCCCACAGTTAATTCATCAATTGTTCCCTCGACAGTATCGGCTACTTCTACTACGTCTTCTGCTTCTTCATCAAGTACTTCTTCTTCGCTAGCATCTGATGATTCGGTTGCAACTTCAGTTTCTTGAATAAATACTAAAGCTACTACTCCAGCTTCATCAGCTTCTTCAGCTTCTTCAGCAATTTCTGCAGTTTCTTCTTCAGCCTCTTCAGCTTCTTCAGCAATTTCTGCGGTCTCTTCTACAGCCTCTGCCTCAGCCACTTCAGCTTCTTGAGCTTCTTCAGCTATTTCTTCAGTTTCTTCTTCAGCCTCTTCGGCTTCTTCAGTAATTTCTGCAGTCTCTTCTTCAGCCTCTGCCTCAGCTACTTCGGCCTCTTCAGCTTCTTCAACAACTTCTTCAGTTTCTTCTTCAGCCTCTTCAGCTTCTTCAGCAACTTCTTCAATCTCTTCTACAGCCTCTACCTCAGCCTCTTCAGCCTCTTCAGCTTCTTCAGCAATTTCTTCAGTTTCTTCTTCAGCTTCTTCAGCTTCTTCAGCAACTTCTTCAGTTTCTTCTTCAGCTTCTTTTTCAGCTACTTCAGCCTCTTCAGCTTCTTGAGCAATTTCTTCACTTTCTTCTTCAGCCTCTTCAGCTTCTTGAGCAATTTCTTCAATCTCTTCTTCAGCCTCTACCTCAGCCTCTTCAGCCTCTTCAACTTCTTCAGCTATTTCTTCAGTTCCTGCTTCAGCCTCTTCAGCTACTTCAGCAATATCTGCAATCTCTTCTTCAGCCTCTGCCTCAGCTTTTTCAGCCTCTTCAACTTCTTCAGCAATTTCTTCATTTTCTTCTTCAGCCTCTTCGGCTTCTTCAGCAATTTCTGAGACTTCTTCTTCAGCCTCTTTTTCGGCAACTTCAACTTCTTCAGCTTCTTCAGCTATTTCTTCAGTTTCTTCTTCAGCCTCTTCAGCTTCTTCAGAAACTTCTGCAACCTCTTCTGCAGCTTCTGCCTCAGCCTCTTCAGCCTCTTCAGCTTCTTCAGCTATTTCTTCAGTTTCTTCTTCAGACTCTTCGGCTTCTTCAGCAATTTCTGCAGTCTCCTCTTCAGCCTCGTTTTCGGCAACTTCAGCCTCTTGAGCTTCTTCAGCAATTTCTTCAGTTTCTTCTTCAGCCTCTTCAGCTTCTTCAGCAATTTCTGCAGTTTCTTCTTCAGCTTCTTTTTCGGCAACTTCTGCTTCTTGAGCTTCTTCAGCAATTTCTTCAGTTTCTTCTTCAGCTTCTTGAGCTTCTTCAGCAACTTCAGCTTCTTCAACAACTTCAGCTTCTTGAGCAGCTTCTATTTCTTGAGCAACTTCTGCTTCTTGAGCAACTTCTACTTCTTGATCAACTTCTACATCTTGAGCAGCTTCAGTATCTTCAACATCAGTTTCGACCACTTCAGCTTCTGCTTGAAGTTCTTGAATTACTTCAGCAATATCTGTTTCTTGAACAACTTCTGCTTCTTGAGAAGCTTCAGTATCTTCAGCCTCATTTTCGACCACTTCAGCTTCATTTTCGACTACTTCAGCCTCATTTTCAACCACTTCAGCCTCATTTTCGACAACTTCAGCATCATTTTCGACAACTTCAGCTTCTGCTTGAAGTTCTTGAATTACTTCAGCAATATCTGTTTCTTGAGCAGCTTCAGTATCTTCAGCCTCATTTTCGACCACTTCAGCTTCATTTTCGACAACTTCAGCCTCATTTTCGACAACTTCAGCCTCATTTTCGACCACTTCAACATCATTTTCGACCACTTCAGCTTCTGCTTGAAGTTCCTGAATTACTTCAGCAATTTCTGTTTCTTGAGCAACTTCTACTTCTTGATCAGCTTCTACTTCTTGAGCAGCTTCAGTATCTTCAGCCTCATTTTCGACTACTTCAGCCTCATTCTCGACAACTTCAGCCTCATTTTCGACAACTTCAGCTTCTGCTTGAAGTTCTTGAATTACTTCAGCAATTTCTTCAGTTAATGCTTCAGCATCTTCGACATCTTCAACTTCTACTTGAACCTCTTCAACTTCTACTTGTACCTCTTCAACCTCTTCAACTTCTTCTTGAACCACTTCAGCTTCTTCTTGAACAACTTCAGCTTCTTCTTGAATCGCTTCAGTTTCTTCAGCATTTTCTACAGTCTCTACTTCAACCTCTCCAACTTCTTCAACTTCTTCAGCAACTTCTTCAGCTTCTTGTTCAACTTCTTCAGCTTCTTCAGCATTTTCTGCAGTTTCTACTTCAACTTCTTTTTCAATCACTTCAACCTCTTCAACTTCATCAGCAACTTCTTCAGCTTCTTGTTCAACTTCTTCAGCTTCTTCAGCATTTTCTGCAGTTTCTACTTCAATTTCTTTTTCAATCACTTCAATCTCTTGAGCTTCTTCAGCAATTTCTTGAGCTTCTTCTAGAGCTTCTTCAGCATCTTCAGTATTTTCTGCAGTTTCTACTTCAGCCTCTTTTTCAGTTTCATCAACTACTTCAGCTTCTTCAGCGATTTCTTCAGCAATTTCTTCAGCTTCTTCTTCAGCTTCTTCAACTTCTTCAGCACTTTCTGCAATTTCTACTTCAGCTTCTTTTTCAGCCTCTTCAATCTCTTCAGCTTCTTCAGAAACTTCTTCAGCCTCTTCTTCAGCTTCTACAGCTTCTTCAGCAACTTCTGCAGTTTCTTGTTCAACTTCTTTTTCAGCCTCTTCAAGTTCTTGAGCTTCTTCAGCAACTTCTTCAGCTTCTTCTTCAATCTCTTGAGCTTCTTCAGCATTTTCTACAGTTTCTTCTTCAGCTTCTTCAACCTCTTCAGCTTCTTCAGAAATTTCATCAGCTTCTTCTTGAGCCTCTTCAGCTTCTTCAGCATTTTCTTCTAATTCTTCTTCAACTTCTTTCTCAGCAGCTTCAGTCTCTTCAGTTTCTTCAGCAATTTCGTCAGCTTCTTCTTGAGCTTCTTCAGCTTCTTCAGCATTTTCGTCAATCTCTTCTGCAGCCTCTGCTTCAGCCTTTTCAGCATCTTCAGTTTCTTCAGTAATTTCTTCAGCTTCTTCAAGAGCCTCTTCAACTTCTTCTTCATTTTCTATAGTCTCTTCTTCAGACTCTTCAGCATCTTCAGATTCTTCAGCAATTTCTTCAGCTTCTTCTTTAGCATCTTCAGTTTCTTCAGCATTTTCTTCAACCTCTTCTGCAGCTTCTGCTTCAGCCTCTTCAGCTTCTTCAATTTCTTCAGCAATTTCTTCAGCTTCTTCTTCAGCCTCTTCAACTTCTTCAGCATTTTCTTCAGCCTCTGCTTCAGCCTGCTTCTCAGCTTCTTCAGCTTCTTCATTTTCTTCAGCAATTTCTTCAGCTTCTTCTTCAGCTTCTTCAGCCTCTTCAGCCTCTTCAGCTTCTTGTTGAGCCTCTTCACCTTCTTCAGAAATTTCTACAGTCTCTTCTTCAGCCTCTGTCTGAGCCTCTTCAGCTTCTTCTTCAACCTCTTCAGCTTCTTCAGCAATTTCTGCAGCCTCTTCTTCAGCCTCTGCCTCAGCTACTTCAGCCTCTTCAACTTCTTCTTGAACCTCTTCAGCTTCTTCTTGAGCCTCTTCTTCTTCTTCAACAATTTCTGCAGCCTCTTCTTCAGCATCTGCCTCAGCCTCTTCAGCCTCTTCAGATTCTTCTTGAACCTCTTCAGCTTCTTCTTGAGCCTCTTCAACTTCTTCAGTAATTTCTTCATCTGTTGCACCCTCTTCAGATATTTCTTGAGCTTCTTGAGCTTCTTCTTGAGCTTCTTCAGCTTCTTCAACTACATCTTCAGCCTCTTCTTCAGCCTCTTTTTCAGCTTCTTCAGCCTCTTCAGTTTCTTCATTAACCTCTTCAGATTCTTCTTCAGCCTCTTCATTTTCTTCAGTAATTTCCGCAACTTCTTCTTCAGCCTCTGCCTCAGCCACTTCAGCCTCTTCAGCTTCTTCAGTAACTTCTTCAGCTTCTTCTTCAACCTCTTCAGCTTCTTCAGCAGTTTCTTCAGTCTCTTCAACATTTTCTTCTGTGACTACTTCGGTATCTGCATTAGTTTCATTTATATCATCATCACTAGATACAATAGGTGTCACATCGATACTTACCATAAAATCAGTATCTTCACTATCATCTGTTACAGTGCATGCACCATCTTCGCATTCGATTTTTATGTTCACGTTCTCAATCGCATTATCATCAGTGAGTTGTATAAAGTTAATATTCTTTTCCATAGTATGAGTTAGTATGGATTGTACACTTGTTTGAGCAGCAAAGCTCATACCTATCAGGAGTAAACAAACTAAAGCTCGGGTAGCCATTTATAGTAGTTGAAAACGGATAAGCCTTTTTATCTTAGTAAATATGGTGAAAAACAATATGGCTGACTATTTTATTTTCGAAAATCACCAGGAGGATAACTTTTTGGTATAAAAAACATAGCGAACTAGGCTTTGTATCCCAGTTCTGTTGTGTGATATGATCATGATTCCTGAAAAATTTTAAAAGTTTACTTAAAATGGCAAAGTTAGGAAAAACCTCTTTATGTAAAGACTAAATTCTTATAACTACAAGGAAATAATTGTCGTTCACGAGTGTATATGCATATCTAATCTAAAACTATCTTATTCTCAACTATCTTAAAATTCCACAATCAAATTATATATTTTTTTGTTGAGGTAAAATTAAGTTTAGTATAAAGTGAATTTCTCTTAAACAGCAAGCATTATACAATTTCTAAATATATCTTATAGTCATTCTCATATTCAAAAATACACGAATAAGTTTCTATATAAAAATTAAAGTAAAAAAAAATTCACCTAATAACTATGATTAATAAACTATCTAGAACTCGCATTCAGGTCTTGTAGCAAGATAGCTTGCAAGTCCAGCATTGTTGTTCTTGAAATTCTCAGCAAAAGTTATCAGCTTAGGAGCATGAGCTTCAAGTAAAGGCTTGCTCTTTTCAGCATTTTTTTCTCTTAGGAACACATCATATACGAATTCAAACACAGCCCAGTCAGCATGTTGAGGTTTATCATTGACAAACAAATTATGCTCATTAAGTCTTGCGCTTAATTTGTTTAAATACCAAGGAAGCTCATTTTTCATCCATTCAACAAGTCCTGCAATGTTATTATCAACATAGATGAACTTAGCCATAGTAAGTCTAACATCATCCAAAAAGGAAATGGTTGAATCATTAACATACCCTTCATAATTCCCTGAAGTTGTTACTCCTCCTCTAACTAATAAGTATCTTTCAATAGCTCTTGATTCAACAAGGGATTTTCCATCGATTTCTAAACAAGGAACTTGAGAAGTTTCTGATACCCCAGTGGCTGAAAAAGCTGCAAAAGTCTCTTGGTTGTATCTGTTATCAGTGAATTCAATGCCAAGACCATGAAGAATCATTCTAATTCCTTCAGCACGGCCATATCCATCGAAATAATGAAGGGTGACTGACATATTTATTAGTTATTAAGATTAGAATAACTATTTAAAGTTCTTTGATAGATTTGATAATAATATCTATAGACTCATTAAGCTGGACTTCGTTTATAATAAGTGGTGGGGTGAATCTTATGATATTATCATGGGTAGGTTTAGCTAAAAGGCCATTTTGAGCTAGTTTGACACAAAGGTCCCAAGCTCCTTTCCCGCTTTTAATAACAATCGCATTCATCAATCCTTTGCCTCTAATTTCTGAAATTTGCCCTCCTATAAGTGTACTTATTCGCTCTCTAAAAATTCGACCCATTTTTTCTGAGTTTTCAACTAGTTTTTCATCTTTTATAACTGAAATAGAAGCTTGAGCTACACGACATGCCATTGGATTACCCCCATAAGTACTTCCATGACTACCAGGGACTAGAACTTTCATTATATCATTTTTAGCTAATACTGCTGATATTGGCATTAGACCTCCTGATAAAGATTTGGCTAAAGTTACAATATCTGGTTTTATATTTTCCCAATCTATGCATAATAACTTTCCTGTTCGACCAATACCTGTTTGGACTTCATCTGCTATCATAAGGACATTGTATTTTGTGCAGAGCTCACGAACTTTTGTACAATACCCTGTAAACGGAACTACTATACCAGCTTCACCTTGGATTGGTTCAAACATGAATCCTGCAACGTTTTTATCGCTTAGCGCTTGCTCAAGGACTTCAATGTTATCATAAGGAATTATTTGAAAATTCAATCCAGTAAACGGACCAAAATTTTTATATCTATCCGGATCATCTGAAGATCCACATGCTGCAATGGTTCTCCCCCAGAAATTATTTGAACAAAACACAACTTTTGCTTGATTAGCAGGGATGCCTTTAACCTCATAACCCCATCTTCTAGCAATTTTTACTGCAGATTCTCCAGCTTCGACGCCAGTATTCATCATTAATGCTTTATCAAAACCAAAAGTTTTACAAAGAATTTCTTCTGTTTCACCAAGAAGATTATGATGAAAAGCACGTGATGTTATTGTTAGAGTTTTAGCTTGAGAATACATTGCTTCAACAATTTTTGGATGACAGTGCCCTTGATTTGCTGCAGAATATCCTGCTAAGAAATCGTAATATTGTTTACCTGCTGTATCCCATACATAAATTCCTTTACCTTTAGAGAGAACTACAGACAGAGGACTGTAATTGTTAGCACCATAAATTAGTTCTTTTTCAATGTAGGATTCTCCACCTTTGGTTATGGATGAAAATTTTTTTATAGCTGTTCTGAGCATTGTGAATGGTTAGACCTGAATTTTATAAGCGGCATTTTTGTGGCTGAAACTTTGACAAGTTTGATAATGGAATATTAGCCTAAAAACTTTAATTGGGCATATTTCAAAAATTACTTTTCTTATCTGATCTGTATTGCAATAAAACATGATTTCTCATCACTTTAACTGCATTTTATCCTAGATCGTTTGAAAAACAAATCATAATAACATTTATGTATTTTTATTATTAAAAACCAAAAACCAAAAATAATTCCTCTTTGTATGCAACTAGCATTGTTAAGATATATACACAAATTGTAATTAAATCTAAAGAAATCATCACCCACACCCTATACTTTCCTGTAGTACAGATAGAATAAGTACCCACAAAAAATATGTCACAGGAAGGGTAAATGCAAAACTTGAATTCAAAGAACTTTTGTTTATTAAATTCAAGCTTCTAAAATCTAATGCAAAAATCTTAGATAAAAATCTGATAATCATATGTAAACTAAAATTTTCCCTTTGTTAAAGGTATTTAATATTCCCTGAAAATTTGGATTTTTTAGTTACCAGAAAAGTTTAAATGAGAGGAAAAACACTCAATAGCTACAGAGATGCTATTGTCAGTCCCAATATCTAAAAAAAATTTTGATATTAGGTTTATTCCTAGCTTTTTCCCAACTGTTTCTCTTGAAAATGATTTTATATTCTTTTGTTTACCTGATTTTTTCGCTCGATGCTTTAGCTTTGCTTCTTTTAATTTTTCTAAGAGGAAATGATTCTGAATACAACTTTTATATAATAATTATCTGTTTAAATCTATCTAAAGATTATAGAAAGCAAGGCATGCACATATGCTTTCAAAATTCTCTTTGAGAAATTCTTAAAATCCAACTTCCTTTTTTTTTTATACTAATACGACAAAGTCTGCGACAAAATTTACGATCCAAATTATTCTTGCTCAACAACTGGAGCTATAGAAGTATCATTAAGATTTTGTCATGAAAAAAATATTGGAAGATCTACTATTAGCCAATCTAAGCTTTTATAAAAAATCCTATTTTTCGAATCCTAAATTTATGCAAATTATCTTTTTAATCCTTAGGTAGAATTACATCAGATAAAGAAATTTAGCTTAGAGAAATCTTAGAAGATATTAATCATATATAAATAAAGGGAAGATTTTATATGAAATATAAAAAAGTAGACAATCTGAAGGATTCTGGACTTTAGCATATTGAAGATTATCAAAGATAATCTATTGTAGCAATAGTAATATAATACATACTGCGATAAAAATTTTTAATGCATTTAAGATAGCAAAACTAGTCTTAAAATGCATTTCAAATTGTTTTGTATTATATTAGTAAAGGATCTTTTGAACATAGGATGACTTGTACGTTGTAGAAGATTTTTTAGTTTAGATTGAGTTTGGAAAATTACTTAAGGGGAAAAAATATTGTTGAAAATGATGCTTTTAAAGAGTTTTTGCTAATGAGTGCTGGTAAAGAGACTAAGATAAGGAATTAGTAATAAGTATTAAAAATATATTAGTTGAGGCTGGTATATAGAAAAATTTAGATTTACTTATCATAATTTTTTTAAGTAAAAGCATACTATTTTCTGATGAGGATATTTAGGAATTGCAACATAAAAACTAGACCTAGTAAACTATCATCTTCTTTCAGAAAATTGCATTTTATGCTGATTTTCTATGAAGAATATATATGGAACCTTTAACAAGCTTATTAGTAGAGACAACAAAAGGTGAAGCCTTATCTATACACCTATCATCAAGTTATTTATACTGGAAATCTGGAGCACATTTATATTGTTTCCATATAGACGAGCTTATAGGGTGTAATTTCCAAAACTGTGAATTCTCTTTAGTAGCTTACAAGAAATTTCGTTTTCGTTTCTTCAAATTCACATGTCAATTCGGGAGTAAATTCACTGAAAACCTTTTGCATCTTCTCAACCCAACACCTAAGCATTTTCTACTTATCTACAACCCATCAAGTGGATTAGGATTATCATATTCCCATCTACACAATCTTCTTATACCAATTTTAACCCAAACTTCTTATACCTATGAGATTTTTGAAACAATGCCTAATGGTTATCCTATATCAATAATCAATAAAATCGGTGAAATTTTTACCCATATTATAATCTTAGGTGGTACTGGTACTTTACATTCTTTTCTTACTGCAATATACACAATAAACCCATCAAATTTTGATAAAATTACAATTGGGATTTTACCTTCTGGGACTAGAAACTCTTTATCTATTGACCTTAATGGGAAAAATATAAACGATGGGATTTATAATATATTGAAAAATAAAACTTTAAAAGGAGATATTATGCTTGTTAAAGTTGATGATGATGTTGTTGTAGCGACAAGTTCTGTGATTTGGGGCGTTTTTGGACAAATTTCTTATGAAGCTGAACTTTTGAAGAAATTCGGCTGGCTGAGGTTTGCTATGGTTGGAATTAAAACTATTGTCATGCCATGGAAACATTGTTCAGGAAGTTTTATGTGTGAAAAAAATGATAGGAATTTCTTGTATAGGACTGGAGAATTTGCTGGTATATGTATTGGGAATAATAGAGGGAGGGATTCAAGAAATAATGATATAGCTTTTCCTTTAGCTTCTGTAACTTCAGGACATATTGATGCTATGATTATTGATCCAATACACAAACTTATGGCAGCGAGAATGCTTTTTCAGATGGTTAATGATGGAGAGCATGCTACAAATCATTCGATAACAAATGTGAAATTCAAAAAAGGTTCTATAAAATCAGATAGTAGGTCTGTGATTAATATTGATGGGGAAATGTGCATAGGAAAAAATGTTGAGATTGAGGTGTTAAGCAATAAAATTACCTATTATGGGAAATTAGATATATTAATTTATTAGAGAAAAATAAAAAGTATTTATAGATGATGATAATTATTATGTATATTAGGCTATTGTTAAAAGGGTATTCTATGGTCAGTGAACTTGGTTCAGTTGTAGTGAAAGCTAATAGGTTTTTCTTTTTTCTTGCATTTAACTCAAAATAATGAAGAAATATAGCCATGGTTATTAAGAGAGTATCTTTTTGATGCTAGATTTTTTTTTATGAAATATGAAATTTTAATTGATAAGAATTTATTAATGGGAATGAAGATTGAGAAAAAGGGGAAAAGGATATGTGGATTTTTAGTTATGAGTTGTGCAAGGAATTTAGAGGATTTTTTTTAGTTGATTGATTTAGTCTGGTATTAGCAGGGAAAAAATTATGTCTTAATTTCCTAAACAATCCTAATAAAAACCCCATCTAACCAAAAAATCATAACTCTATCTATCTTCATCAACAAAAAAATGCAACTCCACACAAAAACTAAAAAACAATTTCTCCATAAAATCTCTCTTTCCTTGCAAAATCTTATCTAATAAAAATGAGTATAAAATTTCTTGAACTCTACCCTGATACAATAAGTTTCCAAGGTGAAAGCATGGAGACAATAGTATCTGAAGAGCTTAGTAAAGTTCACCAAAGCTACTCCTTATCCTTTTGGATGTATCTGTCCCGTCCAGAAAAAAACAAGCAAGTAACAGTCATACACAAAGGGAACTCATTCTCAAGTAACCCTCTAATCGCAATCCAAGAACGTACTTTATATATAAAAATAGACATTGACCGAGGCCGTAGCGAGTCGATTTTCTCATCAATTGACCTTCCTCAAAAAAAGTGGGTCCATGTCGCATTCACCCTAAAAGAAGAAAACATAATTGAAGCATGTCTATACATAAACGGTACAAGAGACTCAGAAATCTCAGTCAGTAAAAGCAAAGATACTGAAAAACCCCCAGGCTCAGAAAAAATTTATATAGGAAAAGATCCATGGAACCATGGTTTTATAGGGTCGATATCTGAGCCTGTTTATTATTTTACATCTATAGACCCACAGTTAATATCGAAAATCTTCATAACAGGTAGAGCTAATTGGGACTCACAAAGGAAATTCGCCACAACTAAAATCATATACGAAACTCAAACAAAACCATCAAATTCTATGCCTTCAAGGGCCATGTCAGCAAAAACTCTAGATAAAAACTTAAGAAAAACAAAAAATATTGAAACTGTACCTAAATTAACCCTTGAACAAAAACTTGATAGTTACTTTGAATATAACCCAAGCGCTTATTCAAAAGTTGTAGAAGTTATAAATAGTTATGAATGGTTACTTGTTATTTATAGAATCCTTAGAACAAGTATGCCTTTGTATAGAGATGAAGAAGGGAATGTTGAGAATAAAATTGAAGTTGATAGAATGATTCCTCCTCTTAAACAACTAAGATTAAATTTTACAAGAAATGAAATTGTTGATATGGCGAAAATACTTAAATGTCATAGTCAGGTTGTTTATGATAAAACACCAGCTTGGAAAGATATTGAAATTGATGATTTAATACAATATGTTGATTTTTTAGAAGGATTGAAAAGATATGTTGATAGTTTGGAACTTGGGGATTTGATTATGGGTGAAAATGATTATATAGAAAATGATGAAAGGAGGAATCTTTTGTTTAGTAGGGCTGATGATTGGTATGGGGTTAGAAGTGGGAATTTTGAAATATGTATTGACTTTTGTGCGAATTGTAGAAGTCATCAAACATCAACTTGGCATAATGGGAATGAATATATGGAGTGGTATAATATGGTATTCAAAGATATTAATGATGAATTCCCAGGGATTAGTATTACAGGAAATAAATATGGACCTCCGATGATTGGGTTATTTGGGGTTTATATTGAGTATCTAGAAGCAGATGGACATTTAGATAAATTTGGAAGGCTAAAAGTATATAAAAGAAAAAATTCTAAACCAAATTCACGAGAGATATTGGATAGTTTGTATTTGATAGCTTATCTTTTTGAAGATACAAATGAACTTGGCAATATGCAAAATGAATTTAAGAGAAGATATGGAGAAAAGGAAAGAGGGCCGGAAAGTTTGACTGGGATGGCCCAAATGAGCATTGAAATAAAACCAAGATCACAATTCAAAGCAACAACCGATCTCGACCCTGAAACAGAGATGTTTTGCCGTAACTGGGGCTGCTTAAAAAAAACTTACCAGTATAGTAAAAACAATAAAAGAGCTTGTCGGTATCATCCTGGGAAATGGGAATTCGGTAGTGTTCATGGTTTATGGCCTGAAAACTGGACCTGTTGTCGAGGTACTTGGGAAACTCAAGGTTGCACATACGGTTTTCATAACGGAGTTGTCAATTCCCAAGTCATGAAAAAATGTATCAATCGTGGGCAATTAAACTCTAAAACTGGAAAACCTGATTCCATATGTGGAATGTCATTCCCAGATCCTGCTACATGTGGGAAAAAACAGCAAATCAAAAGTGACTGTCGTTATCATGCAGGAAATGCTGCATCTATTGGTAAAAACGCTTATTTATGGACTTGTTGCAATTCTGAATTTCATTTAGGATTCCCTGACGACTCTTTTTGTATAGAAGGAGACCATAGATTTGCTGAGTGGCCTGATGAAGAAGCGAAAATCTATTTTGTCACTAAAAGTTTGAATTCAAAAAATAGAGTTAGTTTCCATGATTCAGCAAAAACATCAAGGTTTTTTAATAGTGATATTAAGCCATATATCAACCCATATGAAGTGAGAAAAGAAAAAGAAGCTTTAGAAAATGAAAATAGGTATTGTCTAAATTGGGCATGTGAAAGTATATATAAAGAAACTGATAATCATAATAAAGCTTGTAGTTGTCATACTGGATATTGGGATTTTGGACATTCTGGGATACTAAAAGGTCGTGAAACTATAATTTTATGGGAACCACATTGGCGTTGTTGTGGGGGGAAATGGGAAGATCCAGGGTGTACATTAAAAAGACATAATGGTCCTTTGTTAGCAAAAATGGAAGAACGCAAATTTAAATGGCCATCAGAAGGAGCTAAGAGACTGTTTCTTAAAAAAATATCCCATCATTGGCAAAGGAAACTTGATAGTGAGCATCTTAGCCGTAAAGAAGTATCTAAAAAATATGATGCTTTCTGTACTGAAACCGCAAATAGAATGCTACCAGCAAATATGCTTCATAGGCTTACTCATATACTTCATTTACATATATTATGTGTTAGTGAAGATTTATCATTTATGTTCAAATATCAAGATGTTATAAGCAAACAAGCAGAAAATTTATTAAGCAATAAACAAGGGTTTATAGACAAAGATACTTTCTTAGAATGGTGGTTTGCTCCTTTAGAAAGAATTAGACCTGAAATGGCTTTAATATAGAAAATTAGATAAACCTATAAATGGCTGGATTAAAACTTTTGCAAATTGAAAGCCCTTATGATTGGATTGAACAACAATTTAACTTCAAATTCATTAGAGAATGTGGAAGTAAAGAAGAAGGATTTATATTGTCTTTTGCAACTGCGTATTTAGAAGCTTTGATTTTGGCTCAAAATACATCATTTAGTAATTTTATTTTTATTGAACACTTGTGAGGTATATATAGTCATAAAATAATTCAAGAAAATCAAGATAATCAAGAACTTGTATTTGTAAAAGAAATACTTGGGAAAATATCAGAAGGAATAGCAGACTATGATGAATTTGTGAAAAGATATAATGAGCCTGAGTTTTTAAAAGAGATGTTTCGCTTTGGGAGCTTGATTATTGGATATGACTCAAATGATAGTTTAGGTGAACTATTCCCCAAACTTGAAAGTGTCTCAACTGAACTTAATTTACAGTTTAAATACTATTATTCAAATCAAACTCTTTTCGAGATCAAGAGAAACAAATTTATATCCCCTCTTGTACTATCTTTTTTACTAAACATTGATAGTTTGAAGTTTTATAAATTGTATCATGCGAATTTTAAAGTGATTAGCGTTGATAACATGAACACTAGCGTTGAATTTAATTATGAGCTAGAATATTATCATAGGAATTATTTTTTAGAGAAATTAGCAAATGATATTGTTGATATTTTTGCCGAAACTAAACCAGCTCTGCAACCTGATGATAAAAAAGCTTTAATACAAAGTTTATCATCATTAAAATCTGTATATAGCAAAGCTGATAAATATGAAGCTAAATTAGATTCAATACTTCAATGATTAAAAATTAGTATAGGAATATAATACTAAGTTTATTATAAAATATAAAAAATTATATGGATAATATTGGGAACTTTGATAAACTTATTAAAGAACAAATTGATAAGATGAAAAATAAATACACATCTTTCAATGTAAAAAGTTTACGTGAACTAAAATTTGATGAACTTTATGGATATAAAACTGGAAAATACCCTGATGAAGTTGTTTATATTGTGGATATGATAATTGCTTATAATTATCTTCAAGGGTCACAAGCGTATAGATATGATTTTGATAAGGTTTTGAATTCGTTGTCAGGATTAATAGTTCGTGATTCTGTGTTTTTTAGTAGCAAATCGATTATTTGTAAGCTTTCTTTAAAGATGAATAATGAAATGACTTATGTGAATACTATTGAGGATTTGTTGTATATTGTTAAGAGCTGTGCTTTGTCGAATCTATTTGTGCAACCGTTGATTTTACAGATAGTCACTAATAAAGTATATGCGACAATTAATGAACTTAGTGAAAATAAAGAAAAGTTTGCATGTGTTTGTGATGCTATTGTGGCTTTGATATCGTATAAAGTTTATTATAGCTCGCTTTATAATAGTTTTGCTATAAAAGTTATAAGATATCTTGAAAATCCAAAAAATAAAGAACCGAATAGGTGGCATATTTTGACTTGTCTTAAGAAGTTTTGTAAAGGATCACTGATATATCGAATTAACACTTTAGAACAACAAAATCAAAACTGTTCATTCCAAGACATCTCTATAAACCTAAACAAAGACTCGATATCAAATCTCCTTGCAAACTCTATAGAAATCTACTCCTCTCCAACTAATACAACAGAAATCGAAGTCAAAGTTTACAAAGCCATTCTAGAACTAAACAACTTCCTCGCTATAAAAACTATCAAAGGCTACGAAAGTAGAAATTCATTAAAAGAACTCTCAATACTAAAAGATCTTTCAGGTAAAAAACAGTGTTTTCTCCAATTATTCGGTGATTATATCATTGGAACAACCCTATATATCATAACTGAATATATCGAAAGCACCTTAGAAGATAAAATAAACAAAAATAAAATACAAAACCAACCTTTTTCAAACGATGAAGCTGATGAAATTATTATACAACTCCTTGAAGGATTTGCTTTTCTCAAATCAAAAAGCATCTATCATCAAGATATAAAACCTCAGAATATTCTAATAAAAAACAGGGATATAAAAATTATAGACTTTGGAGTATCTACAACTTTAACTACAGAGGAAAATAGTATAAATTTATATACCCCACAAGGATCTCCAATTTATGCGGCTCCAGAAATTAAAGATGCTCTTATGGAAAGAGTTTATGATAAAGAGAAACAAGTTGCTATAGAATATGATATAGAAAAAGCTGATATTTTTTCTTTAGGGTTAATGATACTTCAGATAATAACTTTACAAGATATTGTTGGGTTGAATTCAAGTGAATCAGAAGAAAATCGGAATAATTTGGTTCAGAAAATAAGCGGATGGAAAGGTAGATTATTAGCTGGGATGCTTTGTAATAGGCCTACAGAAAGATTTACATTTAAAAATGCTCTTTCTTATATACCGTCTAAAAGTACTGTTATTTAGGTGGATAAGAAATTATAGTTTTAATAAGAATAAGATTTAGTTTGAAAAAAATACTTTTTTTTTTTGGGAAGATTATATGAAAAGAAGAGTTTTATGTATTGGTTATGATGTGTATAATAAGTTTTTATAGAATCATTAATCTATAAGATTAGAATAAGTTTGAAGAGATTTCACTGTACTTAATGGTTGGGAACTTGATGTTGGGAGATGGTATTTGTAGTGCCTTTGGTGATTCATTTCAGGCAGAGTGACGAGAAAGATCCCGAAATTTTTCTTTTCGGAAAAACTATTTATTTGTTTGTGTAGATCTTTAAATCTATTATACCAAACTCCAGGCATATCTGGTATAAATCTACTAGTAGCCAACACAGCCATACTGATTTCAGCATTTATCGTCTTAACAATCTCACTTCTAATTTTACTCAGTTCATTAATTGTATTCATAGTCAGTCCCATAACAATATAAATACAAAATTCCAAGTAAACTAAAATATCTTTAATAGAATTTTCATTTACCACAACCTTACTCCAATTGCATTCAATTCCATAATTGTTATAAAGTTCAATTTTTTTCATAAGCAATTTGCTGTATTGTTTAATAAAACATGCAAAATATTTCGAATAAGGTCCTTGATTCCTTTCAGCAGACTTCAAATTCCAATACACAGCAAAACTCGAGAGCATTTTCTGTAATTTTGCATTATATTTCTCGAGAACATAAGGTATTTTATATAAATAAACATGCATAAGATGAAGTGTTTTAGTAGATTGGGCAACAGTTCTCGATATTTTTTCTTCTAAAATACTCATGAACTTGCTTATTTTTATAGGTTTTTTCAAAGCTTTATAAACAATTTTTTCAATAGACTGAGTAGAAAAACTATCATTATCACTGATGATTTTATTAACCAGTTGTTTTGTTGACCTTGCGGCAATTTTTTCAATAAAAGTCACTCTTCTTTCAGCTAAAACTCCCCCTAATATAGAAGTTGGTAACAAAAGCTCAATAACTTCTCTTGCTTGAATACGTTTATCAGGGTTTATCTGTAAAAGTCCTTCAAGTATTCCTCGAAAAAGTTTTGGTATTTCTTTAAGATCAATCATTTCACTAAATCCATAAGGAAAAGGTGGTTGATAATTTATCATTGTATACAAAAGACACCCAACTTGCCACATATCAGTCCAAGAACCAACTGATACTGGGAAATTCCCTTGGAGTTCAGGTGGTCTTATTGGAGTATATGTGAATTTGCTTATAAATTCCCCAAATAAAGCATTTTCATGAAGGTAAATAAGTAGATCTGGACGTAGAGAACTACCAAAGTCACATAGTTTAGAAACCCCTTCGTTACTTAGAAGGATATTTTCTGCTCGAATATCCATATGATAGATACTTTTACTATGAAGGTCATCTAAAGCCATACATACGTCGATTATAACTTCTCTTATGTCGCTATAAGATATACGACTCATTGCCATTATGTAATTGTAATCACCTTTAGGATAGTATTCTAAATGCAGGAAGAGATGATTGTTTATCATGATATGGTCGATGTAACCTGCTAAATTAGGATGTGGGGACATGATTTGATATGCTGGGATTTCTCTTAGATAGTAATCTTTGCATTCAGTCTTTGAGATGTCTATAAATTTTATGATTGAGTTTTGATCTGTCATGTATACTTGGCAGTAGAGAGTTTCTGAGAGTTTTCTTAGCAAGATAACAGAATTGTTGTAAAAATCAACTGTTGTACCTGATAAATCAACCTTTTTAGACATATATAATAGTTATAGTTATCTAATGTATATGCAATTTATAATAATATCTTGGTTTTTTAAAACTATTTTATTTAAAGTGTTGCTTTGTCACAAATTTAAAATTTCCATTCTGAAAATTTTCAATGATTTAGCCAACTCATAGCTTACTTTAAAAAACTTGTTACAATTCGAAATTATGAACAATTTTACTTATTGAAGTTAAACAGTTATTATAGAATATTTTAAAGTTATCAAAAATGTATAAATGGAAAAAAGTAAATCCATAACATTTACTTTACAAGATGCTACTATTATAATTTATTTCACCACTGTATAAAAGATTTAGATTCTTGCCATATCTTCTACTTTAATCATTAAGCAACAATGTGGCCGAGATATCCAGTATTTTTCATATAGAATGCATANCATTAATTAAAACTGAAAATCATGTTAAGCAACAATGTGGCCGAGATATCCAGTATTTTTCATATAGAATGCATATCCTTTCTATAGGTGTACTTATTGCATTCAGCTTTAGCTTTACTATTGCCCAGAAAATATCGAGAAATCTTCAAAAACNGTGTACTTATTGCATTCAGCTTTAGCTTTACTATTGCCCAGAAAATATCGAGAAATCTTCAAAAACCAAATAATTTAGCAATAAATTTCTTATCCAAAGTTAGAATTGGAGTTGATATTTTGCTTATACTAGGGTGTCTAGTTGGAAACTATTTTTATTATGAATATTATAACAATTGTGGGGAAGTTAAAAGCGAAGCATCTATTTTGGTGATATTTTGCATTACTTCTGAAAATATTGTTATGTTTATTGTTATAAAATTTGTGTTTATTAGGAGTTGTTGTAGTTCTCAGAAAATGATGCCAGAGATTGTTTTTCAAGAGCATAATATGCATAAGAATATTTGTAACTGTTATTTAGCTAAGTCAATGAACAATATAAGCATAAAACCTTCAATTATTATTAGCAACAATATTATAGAAGATAATTTAGAATAATAATTATTTGCTAAGTTTTTTGATTTTTTAAAGAAGAGTTAGGAAATAATAAATAATTTACATTTAGGAAACTTATTAGTTGATTGTAATGAAAATAGAAGAATTTCGTATTTTATGATATTCATAAACCACTTTATGATATAAGAAATTGTATGATATTCATAAACCACAAATTTATCTATCATATTTTATATAATATTTTTTTATCTCTACTAAAACAATATTTAATCTAACTTACTAGCATCCCATTATAATATTTTAACTCTTCTTTATAATCTCCACTAAGTTTCATACCTTTTCCATGCCTTTTATCATTAGTCCATTTCCCTTTATATATTTCTCCATTAACAAAAAAATAAACACCTTTTCCATGTTTATTTCCTTCTTTAAAATTCCCTTCAAATCTATTCCCATCTGAATATCTTAAAATCCCCTTTCCATGAAGCATCCCATTCATAAACTCGCCTTCATAAATACTTCCATCTAAATACAATAAAATCCCTTTTCCATTTTCTTTACCTTTATCAAACTCTCCTTGATATTTATTTTTGTTTTGATATACCAAAAACCCTCTTCCTGAAAAGGAATTATTTAAAAAATTCCCCCTATATAAAATCCCATCATTTGTATTTAAAGTTCCTTCACCTTNATCTAAATACAATAAAATCCCTTTTCCATTTTCTTTACCTTTATCAAACTCTCCTTGATATTTATTTTTGTTTTGATATACCAAAAACCCTCTTCCTGAAAAGGAATTATTTAAAAAATATTTTATAANTGAAATTTGCTATCTTTCCATTGACCAAAATATATTGTCCCGTTAGAAAAAACACTTAAGCCATGACCATTAGGTTTAGAGTTTTTTAATGCCCCAACATAAGTCATTTCATTTGTGTATAAAACTCCTTTCCCTTTTTCAAGTTCACTTTCTAAAACGTTTTTTGCAATTTTATCAGCGATTGCTTGTTTTTCCACTTCTTCTTTCAGTGTTGAAATTTTTGTTTCTAGGTCTGTAACTTTTACTAAGTCTAGTAGTTTTTCAGAAAAACTCTCCAAGATAATTCCACTTAGATTATTGACTAATTTTAATAGTAACATAGTTTTTCTTTCAATTTCTTGTATTCGCTTTTTGCTTAATTTTAAGATTTTACTTTTTATATCTTTACAATCATTCATTAGAGACATACAATAGTTGGATTGCTCTAGTTTCCTAATTGCACACTTATTAGTTGTGTGATAGCTAGCATGATTTTCACACAGAAAACTTTCTGAGTTTATGCAATAACAAGCAAATTTAGCGTGAATACTGCAAGCTGAGCAGGTCAAGAAGTTCTCTTTTCCTTTAATTTTCATTTATTTAACAATCTTTTCAAGTTAAATAAAAATGCAAAGTTTATATCAGAAAACAATTAAGTTGACAAATTATCATTATTAAATTTACACTTAAAGCTTTAACCTTTAAATATCTCTCAAGATATTATAAACCTATCATTCAAAGATATATTGCCAGTTACATTTGCCTTAAAGTTATTCCTTCTTATAAAATGTTTATATTTCTTATAATTATATTATCTCTTTAAATTATATAAAAATTATTTACTAAAGAAAACTATCTTAAACTAATTATCAAATTCTATTATCATTTTTTCACCAACTTCAACATTGTATATATTTTTAGCACTTCCAAGATTTACAGCTATTTCTATATACCCATCGCTACTAAAAATAACTACACTTTCATTTCTTCCAACATCACAAAATTTATACCCTACTTGATTGATTGTATAGTTTTTCAAACGGGCTAATAATATTTTCTTGTTAATAAAACTATTGTGTATGTTTGATATGAGATTTCCGAATTTATCTATATAAACTATTGTGCCTGATATAGAATTTTCTATTTTTTCTATAGGTTGTATAGATAATTGTACTAAGTCATTAATTGGTCTACCAAATTCTGATATGTTAATACCTGTACTAGCATATGCAGCAGCTGGGGCGAATATATCCCTGCCATGAAATGTATTTGATATGCTATTTAACATAAATTTATGATTTTCTATAGCAAAAGCTTCGACTAGAGAATGCTTTTGAAGAAGTAAAGTTAATAAACCATTATCAGGGAGGACATAAATTTGATTGTTTGAGAGTTTAGCAATTAATGGAATTCTGGACGATCCGACACCTGGATCTACAACAATGATATGGATTGTGTTTTGTGGAAAATAATCACTGTTTTTTATGATAAATGCTCCTGACATAATATCCCCAGATGGACAATTGTGTGTTATGTCAACCAAAGTAACTTTTAGGTTTATACTTAGTATTACACCTTTCATTGCACCTACATACCAATCGTCATATCCAAAGTCTGTAGTTAGGGTTATTATACTCATATTTATTAGTGAAAAATATTTTATCACTTCACATTCGCATACCTTTACAAACCCACCTAACTTCTAATCCATTAATAAACCTTCAACCTTTCCATATAAAAATCATCAAAAAACTCTAAAAATCTTATCCTATATAATCATCAAAAAATAATAAAATATAATGATTTTTCTTATATCACTCCTTCATTTGGTATCTGGTACTTTAAAGGATGAAATCCTAGCTACCCATACCCAATGCAATGAAGACCACAAGCATTTTCAAGGTGAAACCCTAGCTTATCTGACCCCTTGGAATTCTTTAGGCTACAAATACGCTTTAAAATACCCATCAAAATTCACTTACGTCTCACCAGTTTGGCATGAATTAAGTTTCTATTATTCAGCAGGGGAGTCGGATTTTGCCATAACCGGTGAAGAAGATATGAATTTTCTAAACAGCGCTCGTGGTAAACTAAAAATCATCCCAAGGCTAATTATAACAAAAACTCATCCACGAGCTTATATATCGATTCTCAATTCTGATAAGCAAATATCTCGATTATCACAAGCTATTATAGCCTTTTGTCAAAAAAATCAATACCAAGGAATAGTATTTGAGTTTTGGCTTCAAGGTTTAGGCATACTAAACAACTTGTCAAATTATGCTGAACTTAGAGCTTTACATCTAAGAATGCTCACAATGATAAGCAAAACTATGACTAAAGCAGGACTAATAACCATACTCACTCTTCCACCAATGCGAAACAATGAAATAACCTCATCAGAATTCCTCACTTTAGTTGAAAGTTTTTATAGGGTCAACCTAATGACTTATGATTTTTCTCCAGCTACTCCAGGACCAAACGCCCCGATGCCATGGATTAAAGAAACTTTGACTAACCTTTATGCAGGTAATGATATTGATAATAAAAAAATCCTCCTTGGGATACCTTTTTATGGATATGATTATAAAGAAGGACATGGTCAACCTGTTATTGGTAAAGAATTCATCGATATTCTCAATAAAAATGCTAGAGATATCTGGGAAGATTCAGGTAAAGAGCATAAGTTTATATATAACAATGCTGGAAAAGACTGTGTTGTTTATTACCCAACACTTGATATGATCTCAGAAAGACTTGCTTATGCGGAAAAACATGGAATGGGTATTGGAATCTGGGAACTCGGTCAAGGTTTAGAATACTTTTTCACTTTGTTTTAGGTAATAATAATGGGAGATTGGGCAAATAGGCTTAGTATTTAAAAAATTGAATGAGATGTTAGAGAAGATAAGGCTTTTTATTTGAAATTTATAGTTTTTTAATGTGGAAAATAATATTGGGGAATATGTAGGAATGATTTTTATGATATGAAGTTTAAAAAGTTTATAAGAAAGTGTGAAAACTGTATTGAATTGTGATTTTTTGGTGTCTGCACTAGTTATTTTATCAATTCATGGTCTAAATTTTCTTCTAAAATTTAGAATACATTATTACTTTAACATATAATAAATCTAATAATTTTATAATTTTATAACAATATCACAAGCTCACCTGCTATTATTAATATCTTACTACATCAAAATATATTATCCAATTTTTCTAATGCAAAAATTTAACACCCACTTAATAAAAATTCCCATTATTGAAATTTCATCTTCAACCATCTTGATTAACATTTTTAGCCTAGCTTTAGCATAAATTAAAATACAATTCCCAACACTTAATTATTTATACATTTCTTATATATTCTTTTAGTATCTCTATATTTTAAATTTATTCTATCCATATAATAAATGGCAACCTTTTCCAAAAAGCTTTTCAAGTCTTTATCAAATCTAAGTGAAATGAGCCAGTATTTAGTAGTGATAAACAATATCCAAGGAATCACTACTCAAGAAGCTGATACTCTTAAAGAGCTTGCCTTTGCTAAGGACCCAAGACTTTTAGAAGCTCATCAATCTTTTATGACAAACCACAGTACAAACACTCTTATCTCTAAATGGAGGAAAATTTTAGCTGAAATTAAAGGCAAGCCCAGACCAATCCAAACAGATTTTTCTGACGAGCCTGAAATCCAATTGATTCCAAAAAGCTCCAAAAGTCCTAAAAGTCAAAAAAGCCCTAAAAGTCAAAAAAGCCAAAAAAGCCCTAAAGCTCCAAAAAGCCCAAATAGACTTAGCCAACTCTTACCTACAGAAATAAAATCCCCTACTTTAGATAAAGGAAAAGACTCTCAAATTACTGGTAGCGACCTTATTACCCTTAGAGACAAAATTGGTTTAGGGAATATTGACCCTAGATCTTTAATAGCAAAAGCTCGTAGCATATTAAAAAACCACAAAACCTTAAACTTTGAAGATTTCTGCAAATTCATAATCGGTGTTGAAGGTTCTGAAGCTGATTTCAGCAAACTTAAAAAAAAGCAAATCCTAAAAGTTCTCTTTGATAATTTTGATCAGGAAAATAAAAATGAACTAGATAAAAATCATATGTTAAACAGTCTTATTGTTGTATGTGGTGGGACACCTGATATGAAAACTGAAGCAACTTTTATGCTTTATGATATAAATAATGATGGGCTTATATCATTTGATGAATTACTTGAGCATCAAATTTCTGTATTCAAAATCCTTTATAAAGTTCGCCCTGAAGCTATAAATAAAACTGGAGAAACCCCAGAATCTTTAGCTAGAGTTACTGTTGAAAGCATATTTAATGAAGCTGATGCTGATGGAGATGGGGTATTAAGTTTAGCTGAATTCCAAGCATGGGTAAAAGGAGAACCAATTTCTGATATAGCAAAAGAAGAAAAAAAAGCTCATGTTGATGAGATAAAAAACAAAAAAGAAAAACTTTTTCAGCAAATCAAAGCAATAAGGAAAAGTTTAACTTCTGAAGATACAGCACAAGAACTTATCAGATTAAAAATCAGTACCGGACTTGGTGATGTTCATGTTACTGATGCTTTGAAGTATTTTAGATCACATAGTACAACTGGGTTTATGACTAGGAAACAGTTTTCTAATATTTTATTGAATCTTATATGTAAATATACTGATTATAGACCTCAGCCTGATGTTTTTAATAATGCAGTTAATCAGTTGTATGTGAATTTTGATAGAGATGGAAATGGGGTTGTTGATTTTAGTGAACTATTTTGTGGGCTTTCCATGCTTTGTGCGGGAAATGCGGGGGATAAACTTAAAGGAGCTTGTGATTCTTATGATGAAAGCTCTGATGGGAAAATGCAGATGGAAGAAGTTGTCAAGTATTTTACATCTGTTTTTTCGGTTTTACTTGGAGCAGAAGCTAAAAATTTGATTTCGCCTGAGTATTTGGCGAAAGTTACAGCGAAAGAGCTATTTAGCATGTATGAGATTGAGGAAGATGGAGAAATTAGTTATGAGGACCTTAAAGACTGGTTTGATAGAAATAGAGTTTTGTTGTAGTTAGAGATAGTTTAATATTATTATTGCCTTGGGCATGCGTTTTTAATAAATTAGATCTAATGTATATTGAAGGTATTAGGGTTATTATAATAAGATATGGGTTGTTGTGAGAACAAATCTATGCAAGATGAATTTATTTTATACCAAGAAAAGCTAGTTGAGATATCACCTCAATCATTTGATGATATTAGTATTTATAGCGAAGGAGATGCTAAAAAATACACAAATACTTCTCCACAAGCACAGTCAAGTTTTGTCAGTACACATGCTAATATAGAACTTGCATTTCTAACCGGAAATACTATGCTAAAATCTAAAACTCAAAGTTTAGTTATCCCTACAGAAGAAGAATTATAATGTATAATCAGAAATAAAATCTAGTTTTATAATAAATCCATGTATTTGATAATTTTATTAAATGATTAAAGTAAGATTTTTATGTATTTAGAAGGTTTAAGTTTAGAATTGAAAATTAGTAAAGAATTATGGAATACTGCTTAAGATGAAAATGAAGATGTGTATGGGTAATATTTTTTTATCAGAAATTAGAGGGTATTTTATAAAGGTTTTAAAGAAAAGTTTTTGTTTTTTGAGGTTAGAATTAGTTTAAGTTAATAGTTTTTAAGTTTTTTATTTGTAATTAATAATTGACTTTATAGTTTGGATTATGGAAATTTGGTATTAGGATTAGATCTTGTAATTGATGATATATTGAAAACAGATATGAAAGAGGGTAGGTTTTGTAATGATACTTTTCGATTTTTTATATATTAAGGTGTTAGGGTGTTAATAATATT